>JAYMSP010003403.1:0-19895 GCA_036897095.1 Plantago elongata
CTCTCTTTGTTTCTTTATTTTTTCTATTCAATGGTAAATTCATTTACTTAATATATTTACCATCACAAGTTTGATTCTTAGTAATGCTAGATTTTTCAATCATTTTATTTATATTGTTTTCTACCATTTACTTGACATTTTTCATTATTTCTTTATGATTCAGTAACATATTTTATACATACTTAACTTTATTTCATTTAACTCTCTTTGTTTTTTTATTTTTTCTATTCAATGGTAAATTCATTTACTTAATATTTTTACCATCACAAGTTTGATTCTTAGTAGTGCTAGATTTTTCAACCATTTTGTTTATATTGTTTTCTACCATTTACTTGACATTTTTCATTATTTCTTTATGATTCAGTAACATATTTTATAAATACTTAACTTTATTTCATTTAACTCTCTTTGTTTCTTTATTTTTAATCTAATCTAGATTGAATAATATTTTTAAAGAGTATAGAATTTACCACTACTAATTTTCACTAATGCTAGAAAAATTAAAATTAATCTTTAACGTGTCGGGGTTACTAGCATAGAATTTTATCTAATCTAAAAATTATCTTATAAAAATGTGTGAAACTAATCTACTTATATTAATCGGTGTAACCACCTAATACACATAAGATTTCAAGTTATATGGGATATAGAAAGGGCGGCTGGACGTGATCACGTGAAGGTTGGTTATGTATGTAAGTTGAAAATTTGAGATGTTTCGATCTTTGACCCATATATCGATCACACATAAAAGATGTTGGGCAGGGAGTACAGTGTGTGGTGCATTGCATATCTAGTGGCATCTGGCAACCACTCAAATTAGCATGGGATTCAAATGTGGATGTTATTCTCAAATAATCTTGAATTACTACTCACAGAGTAATTCACATCATGGAGCTGAAATTAATATAGTACTGGCTGCCAGCAGAAATGTAGCTTGGATTTGTGTATATTCCAATATGGAAACTCCAACGAGATACCAGTTGTCCAAGTTAATGCATACTGTTACTAGTAATTAAATTGTAATGTGTATGTTTTTAGCTAATGGCCACATTAGTGATTGAGAATTGTAGCATGACTTGATTTCTTCCCAACATTGGAGGATCCGAGAGATACATGTCGCGCTCCAATTCAATAAACCCTCTTGAAAGTTTCCTCTTGTTGGAACAAGTTATAAGTTTCTTGACAACATTTTCTTTGGGTGTTTGTTGGGACACTTTTGTCCTCGTGGGTTTTCTCACTAACTTACAAGTCACAAACATCAATTTATGGGGTTGGTATATCACCGTAGACCAGTACATGAGTTATTGTGTCGGCCTACAAATTGAACTCAACAAGAGTTGGGGGTCAGGACGGATGTTACAAATTATGTACGAGCCGAACCAATCCAAATCTTAGAGGGGTGGACGATTGGTCTACAATACACTATGGAACGCCTTAAAGGATAGTTGAGAACATTATTTATATGTGCACATCTTTTCATAAATATATCTATAAAGAGTTGAAGTTAAATGTGATTGTCCTAGAGCAATCTTATTTTGTATCATTATGACCCACTACAAAGTTTTCCACACTTAGTCCGTAGTAACTGTGCATGCCCGAAAGGGTTGAGAGTCGAAATGTTATCGTGTCTCTCCAAAATGGGCCGGGACAACATGCCTTCCAACATTAATAAATTATTTTTTCACACTTGATTCCTACACAACTAAGATGGCTATTAGTGATTTGTGATCTACCTTCATTGCGTCGTGTCAAATTCATGATTTATACTAAAAGGAAAATTAGTCGAGAATTTAGCATATATAGTACGTACCATGTACATGTAATATCAATGGATGTTTGTAGCTGATTAATACCATTTAATACATGTGGTTCCTTGAATTTTGTACGCTCTGACAAAGTGGGCCATGGGAGATCCATGTCGTATACGCAGTAGCTAATTAGGTATGGCAATATGATCCTTGTGTCGTACTCTTAACTGAGCTCCTCGATTGTCATTGTACTCTTTATTGCACAAAGCACGATTGTCATGTGCTTCCCTTCAACTTGATCGTTCGACATTCAGGGGCTGATTTCCATAACATTTAAATCGTTCCATTTGGCTCGATGAACAATGATTTGGCCTAAAATACACTTCAAATACCCCATTTCAATTCCATTTCAAATACAATTTCACCAAAATCCCATCTAAATGGCCATTTGAGTGCCATGCCAATCAGCCCCTGATTCATATACGTTTACTTTTGTACTTTTTTTTTCCCCATAAATGCCCACTAATTAAATTTTAACAATATAGACATGTAAAGTTTAACCAAACAATTAAAAAGGAATTGAGCTCCAACAAGAGTTGGGACAGACGTTACAAATTGTGTACGAGCTGAACCCATCCAAAACTTATAAGGGTGGGAGGTTGGTCTAGCTACAATACACGATGGGACGCCTTAAAAAGGTTGAGAACATTGCTCATAACTGCACATGTTTTCAGAAATCCGTCTATAAAGAGTCCAAGTTAAATATGATTGTTTTGACGTAATCTTATTGTGTATGACCCAGTACAAAGTTTTCCACATTCCATAATAATCGTACATACCCAAAAGGGTCGGGGCATGTCTTCCAAAATAAACTGGTTTTTCACACTTGATTCTTACATAACTGAGGGGGCTAATAGTGATTTGTGACCTACCACCATTATGTCGTAGTCGAATTCATGATTTATACTTGAAGGAAAATTAGTCGAGAATTTACCATATAGATTACGTACCATGTACATTTAATAGCGATGGATATTTGTAGCTAATCAATTCCATTTACTAGATGTGGTTCCCAGGGTTTTGTACGCTCCGACAATGTTGGCCCTGGGAGATCCATGTCGTTTACGTAGTAGCTAATCAGGTATGACAATATGATTATTGTGTCGTGCTCTTAACTAAGCTCCAAGTTTGTCATTGTACTCTTAATTGCACAAAGCACGATTGTCGTGTGATTCCCTTCAAGTTGATCGTGATTACCACCGATATTGATTCAAATATGTTTACTTATGTATTTACTTTTTTCCATAAATGTCCACTAATTAAATTATGAGACAAAATTGTCAACAATACAGACGTGTAAAGTCCAATCGAACAATTAAAAAAGAATTGAGCATAATTCAACGATACACACGTGCATATCTTCCTTTTGTCGTAACGAATTTACTGATATACGAATGTTATACAATCGATCGATTATCTCATTTCATGAAAATACTAATTGAATTAGAAACTTAAAACCAACCACCATATTGAAAGTCAGTGAACAAACTCGTTAGGTAAAATTACGAAGTACGAGATGAAAAAGCAAAGCATTAATGAAGAAAAACGTGAGTAGTGACTAGTAAGTGCATTTACCATGCTTTCCTCCCATAAAAAAAGGATTCATTCAACAAATTAAAGCAATCACTCAAAGACAAAAGGCCAAAAATGGAGTCTCACTCACTCCTCCCACCTCTCAAAACCTCAACGGCAAATTGGGATCGATGAGTAAAACCAAGATGCCAACAATTGATAAAACAAGACGCTCGGCTGTGAGAAAATTGTTTGACCATATTACCCCGACACGTGTCACAATCGCAATGGTCACCTACCCCTACACCATGGTAGATACATTTAATCAATTTTAATTGTTAAAAGTAAACATAGTTTTATGAAAATCAGGAGTTCATATACCATAATCAACAACTAAATAGCTTATCAATTGTGGTATCAAATAATTTTATAAAATTGTAAACCACTATAATAGTAATTAAAACGATAGTGTCACATAAATTTCATATCTTTTTACTTTTATAAATATAATTTTTACAGAAATAATAATGTGTAAAGTTACGTGGGTCGGACAATCTGATTTAAAAAGGACATCACATGTCCTGTGCACCCAACCCAAATATAAAAGAAAGAGAAAAATACTAGAGAGTGCTTCATTTCATTTCATTTCGTTTGGTTTGTTGGTCTGTGGATAATAGCCAAGAAGTGAGCTGCGGAGTTGTGAGGCTCAGATTTATTGACAGAAATCCTCAGCCAAAGGTAGGTTAAAACCTCTTATCCTATCTCTTCACACCTATATTTCCATCACCATCTTTTTATACCCCTGTTTTCATCTCCCTGTTTCTGCATGAATGCCATTTCATTTCATTCCGAGTCAAACACAAACACTCACACTCCTGTTTAGTGTTTAGCATTGGATTTCTTCTTCAGTTCTTAACCATTCATCTTTTTACACAGTCCAGTCCTTCTAACCGGAAAATCGAAAAACAGACGGACCTTTGCGACAAAAAATGGCCCCGAGGTCAAGTAGGGGCAGAGGAAATAAAGCCAAGACTGAAAAGAGGAAGAAGGAAGAGAAAGGTTAGAAGCTTTTCTGGTCACCAAATCTGGATTTTTTTTAAACAGAGTTGTTGGGTGTGTTGTTGAATTTTGTTTATATTTATTCGTTTTTTCACTATAATCTGATCTGATTGTTTTCTTTTTAACTTTGCAGTTGTTCCAAGTGTGCTCGATATAACAGTAATAACCCCATATGAAACTCAAGTCGTTTTGAAGGTTGATTACTTAAATTTTGAAATCTGGAATTTGTTACTTAAATTTGAAAATTGGCCTGGGTGATTTGATTTGATTTGATTAACCTTTTGTTTTGAATATGAAGGGCATCTCCACTGATAAGATTCTGGATGTGAAAAAGTTGCTAGCTGCTAACGCTGAGACATGCCACCTGACTAACTATACCCTTTCTCATGAGGTAACTCAAATTTACTAATTTTTCACTCAAATCTTTTACAAGATATTATTGATTTTTAAATATATAATATTATTTGCTTACATACCATGAATAATACTATAAATTCAAGTGGCGGAGATATTGGTGTTTAAATTTCTTTTTTCATATTTTGCTGATTATGTGAGCTGCATTGGACTTTTTGTTGCAGGTAAAAGGACACAAGTTGAGTGATAAATCAGAGGTTGTTAGCCTCAAGCCTTGTCTGATGAGAATGGTTGAAGGTAGGTACCTGACAATTCAACTCCTGCACTGGTGTTTCTTCTCCAAAACATTATTCACATTCACTAAATTTAATATCTTCTACTTGGAAAAACCAAAAAAATATACACTAGTCCACTTCAACTAAATGTACTACTATGATTTTAAATGCATTCAAGTATCACACATAAAATTCAATTCTCAATTTGATATCTTCACCCAACTTCTGTGTATTTGTGGGATTAAGACGTTTAAAAATTTAATTCTGCGTGACAGTGAAATTGGAGCTAAGACGGATTTGTCAAGATTTTTGCAATGTCCCATTTTTAATGTTTAATTTTTTCTACTGATTAAATTAATTTTCCTATAAATAGTAAGGATGATTATATGATTGGGTGGGGCCTGTGTGACATGGGTATTGGAAGGACTAGGAATATGCCGTGGTGCATAATTGGAAATTTATTAAATCAACACCTACCGTCCGCACCACTATAAAACACATTTCTATAAAATTTCCTACATACTATATACATTGTATTGAGATTGATGGTACTGTTCAATATTCATCATGTGATGAGGATAGTAATGGAAATTATATTTAGGGGGGTAAAAATGATATTTTAAATTTAGATGAGAAGATATGTTATGTTAGATATGTTTCAAAAAATGCTAACGTACGTTTAATTAATATTTTAAAAAATTGAAATTGCAATGCCTACAATGTCTACATTGACTATGAAAAGAGTATATTAAAATTTGTAGAGTTAGATTAGTAGACTAATTATGGGTTGTATTTTCATATAGAAAAATACTTTTTTAAGGTCGTCATATCAATATTCTAGATGTTGGTAATTAACTAAATTAGTGGAGAAAATACATCACACACTTCGTTAGCCGAAAGTTTCATGCTTCCTTTCTTTATTCTTCATTTTGCGATGTTCACTTTCACTCGAAGCTTCATATATCACTTTACACATTTTTAATTCTCAAATCTAGACTAGACGCTACCCATCTCCAATTATCACATATTTAAACATTTATTCAAGAAAAAAGAAACAAATACTAATGTAGTGCTTATCATATTATCTATCATGCAAGTTAATTAAAAGACATGAAAATTAATTTTACAACTTCGATATATTATGGATATCAACAATAGAGTAAAAAAATAATAGAGCTTATGACATTCTCAATGTAAGATATAATTAACTTTTTTATAGCGAACCGGTACTACAATGTGAGGTCGAAATCACTAATCAGTACATTTCTTCACAAAATAAATTATCCTGCATTGAATCACGCCATGCATGTGGATTTTATATAATTATAGGTTTTTGCGTTTCTCGAGTGCTAAATATGGATGCACTACGCGGCACTCTACTACAATTATTAATGAACATGGCCAGAAAGCAATGTATCGGAAACAATAAAAACGTGGTAATAATTCCTTTGGTCAAACTACTAGAGTTCATATTTTATACCTAACAGTCATGAACACTTTGCACAACACCTAGTGAAATTGACATGCAATAACAATGGAGTTAAAATGCGAACTTATCTTTCTAAATGTAAACATAATAGTAATTGTTTCAAACAATAATCAAACTGTGTTTACTTATTGAATATTTATCACCGTATATAATTCTAACTATATATATATATAATAATTTTTCCATTAAATATAAATTTTTTATATTAAATTTACAGACCTTAAATAAAAATTTACAGATAACGTAAAAACTCAAATACCCTAAATAAAAATTCACAGACAACGTAAAAATCTACAGACCCTAAATAAAAATCTATAGACAATACGCAATATCCACATGCAAAATAAAAATCTACAGACCCTAAATAAAAATTCACAGTACGTCAAAATTTACAGCCACTGAATAATAATCTATATACTCTGAATAAAATAAAACAATATTTTTATATTTAATAAACAAACTACTCATTTCCTGAAATTTATAATTTATATGGGTCTATTCTATAATAACATACCTCATAAGTCATAATACAAGTACTTGTATATTTCACAAAAATAACTAATAAACTAACAACTCGATTTTCATGTAATACATTATTTAAAAGGAGCATTATCGAACTTTCATAATACATATTATAAGTTAGTGTTGGTAAATTTATCGAGCTGATAAACGTGACATTTTGCATTATTAACAAAAATGCCACTGTCACTACAGAGGACTACACAGAGGAGTCACGCGCGGTGTCTCACGTGCGAAGGCTACTGGACATTGTTGCTTGCACCACGCGCTTCGCCAAGCCCAAAACTGGTGGAGGAGCGAAGAACAAAAACAACCACGGCGCCGTCGCATCACCACCGCAGGATGGGGAATTATCCTCGCCGGACAATCCTGCTCCGGCGATCTCCGAGGTTTACGATATGGTGGCGATTCATCCGATTCCGAAGCTCTCCGACTTCTATGAGTTCTTCAATTTCTCCAATCTCACTCCTCCAATACTGCGTAAGTCTTAATTCGATTTACTCTTATTGATCTAGTTTTAAGTAATTGGATTTGATCGGTTGATTTTTATATGGAAAATTCAGAATTGAAGAGAGTAATGGAGAGTAATGGCGAAGAAACGCAGCGAGAAGGCGATTATTTCGAAATGCAGGTGATTTTTCACTAATACTGTATTATGTAGTAGTAGTATTCTGTTGTGATCATTTTCTGTTCAGCTAGTTTCAGCTTTGTTTGAGCATTAGTTTTCATTCTTCATCCAATAACTCAGGCTGATTTTCGCAGAACTAGTGGACCGTGTATATAATTTGCGCGAGAAGTTGCGTAGTTTAGTGGACTGTGTATATGATTTGTGCGAGAAACTGCGTAGTTTAGTGGACTGTGTATATAATTTGCGCGAGAAGTTGTGTAGTTTAGTGGACTGTGTATATAATTTGCGCGAGAAGTTGCGTAGATTAGTAGTACTATTTGGTTGGTGGATTTTAACGGGTGAAAATTCCAAAGGAAATTTATTTATTTGCTGGAATAAAGGTTTTTGTTTGGAACTGATGAAACATATCGTCAATATGCAGATCAAGATATGCAATGGGAAAATTATACAAGTGATGGCATCGGTTAAAGGTTTCTACACTAAGGGGAAACATTTTTTGCAGAGTCATTCCTTGGTGGATCTTCTGCAACAGCAGAGTCAAGCTTTTGCCAATGTAAGTGTTTATTGCATGTTTCCCGCACAAAACTCGAATCTAATATGTATGTGAAGATGTATATAATTATTTGTGTTCATTTATAACCAGAAAGAAGGAAAATAAACTAAATATACTGCCAATTACGAACCATTATGCATGCATATATACTTGGGCTTTAACAGTTGGTATAAGTAGTTATACACTTATACACGTGTATTCACTTTGTTGATTGTTTCAAAATGTTGGTGCGGTGGTGGCTTATACAATATTAATTCCGATGCCTTTTATGCAGGCATATTCATCGTTGATGAAGGCTTTTGTTGAGCATAACAAGGTGACGTTTTATTAATGCAACTTATATTTTGTTCTCCCTAAAATTAAGGTAATAGTAAGAGGCTGACCCTGACTTGCTTTAATGGCTTTCAGTTTGGTAACCTTCCATATGGTTTCCGTGCCAATACCTGGCTTGTCCCTACATCTGTCGTTGATTCGTCTCTGAACTTCATGCCTCTACCAGTAGAGGATGAGAAATGGGGAGGAAATGGTGGTGGCCAGGGAAGATTAGGGGAGTATGACCGTAGACCTTGGGCAACAGACTTTGCAATTTTGGCAAACCTTCCATGCAAAACCGAAGAGGAGAGAGTCGTTCGCGATAGAAAAGCTTTCTTGCTTCATAATCTTTTTCTTGATGTCTCCGTCTTTAAAGCTGTATCGTCCATTCAGAAAGTGATAGAATCTACTGCTATGACTACATCAAATTATGCTGAAGGTGCAGTAATGCATGAGAGTCGCATCGGAGACCTTTCTATTACTGTCAAGAGAGATTATGCAGATGCAAGTTCGGAAAAGGAACCGAAAGTTATCGGTGGTAAAACCTTTAATGAATCGACTGAAGAAGTTTCTCAGAGAAATCTAGTTAAAGGCGTAACTGCTGATGAAAGTGTGGTTGTACATGTGAGTACCTCTTACTCCAAACTACTTTGACTAATAGCACAATTAACATCATTAAAGTTGACAGTTATTCAGGAAGTTACTTATTAGTGATAATAATTTGATTTAAGCCGTTATATTTCTTAGATTCTAAACATGACAACTCCTTTATTGTGCACTCCATCCTGAAAAGCTACTTAATGTGCTCCAGAAGTAATGAATGTTAGATCTGCTTATGTCTTGAAACTTTAACATGGGTCAACTTACTAAGTTTTAACTTAGCAGTCAGAACCGTTAGTAATAAAGCTAGGCAATAGGGGTACACATTTGTACTTCAGTCTTTTTATGCTGATGTGTGTGCAATGTTCAGTATTTGCCTTCTTTATATTTAATCTCTTTAAAACTTGTGCAATCATCGTGTGACCTACAAAACTATTAAGAATCTACTTTAGCTTTGTTTTTCAACTAAATGAATTTCAATTAATCTACCTCTGCATCTTAGAAATGTGGCATGAGATGGACTTATAATAGGGGATCATATATTGTCATGCATGTTCATCTTCTGACTGATATCTAGTTACTTTTGAGCAATTAACATTTAACTGCATTACTATATTCCTCTGCTTTAGTTGGTATGACATTATACTGCATGAGAGTTACAGTCCATTGCTGTTTGCAGGATACTTCTTCCTTGGGTGTTGTGGTCGTAAGGCTTTGTGGTTACACTGCTACAGTCAGGGTTGCTGGTGACATTAAGAAAGGAAAGCAAGACATTTTGATTGAGGACCAACCAGATGGTGGAGCCAATGCACTTAATGTTAACAGGTATTCTGATTCTCTTTACTTGTAGCAACTTTGTGTTCATTTGTTTGACTGCAATTACTTAAAGGAGTACCGTTCACGAACCATCATTCGCTTCATATCTAGTCGAAATTTTGTATAGTTTGCAAATGATCAAAAGGACTGCTTTAGCAGTTTCCTGTCTCTCCATTTGTGTAAACTGTTTGTGTTCCAAAAAGAGTGAAAAAGGAAACTTGACATGCTATTGTTTTGCAGTTTGAGAGTTATGCTCAATGAGCCAATCGCTGAATCACCTGTAAGTTCCCCCCAATCTGAATTGGAGGTTGGAGCTTCAAGATGTCTAGTTCAAAAAGTGATGAAAGATGGCCTGAGAAAGTTAGAAGGTAGTCCTACTACGACGGAAAAGTGTATCAGATGGGAACTTGGTTCGTGTTGGGTCCAGCATCTACAGAAGCAAGAAACAACAGATAAGGATTCTGAAAGTCAGAAGGATGGTACTAAAGTTGAACCAGCTGTTAGAGGACTTGGGAAACAATTTAAAATGCTTAAGAAGAGGGAAAAGACAATGCCTGGTGCTACTGAGAGGGATAATGATGGCAGCCCAAACATGGAAAGCAGCATTGAGGAGACAAAAATCTCTGAATTTAACTCTGAGTTGCTGAAATTTGTTTCTAAAGAGGCCATTTTACGATTGAAAGAAACTGGAGTCGGCCTCCATGACAAGGTACTAAATCTTAGACATTTCCTGTGCATGTAGATAAAATGATAAACTCCATGCACTACATATAACTTCAATACTATCTTGTGTGTGAGAGAGAGAGAGAGAGAGAGAGTGATGGATCAAGTCGAAGGAGAGGGTAGAGCATGCATTGCTATAAACCAAAGAGAAATGATAGGGTGAAAGTCATAATAGTGAGATTTTGCTTGGGAACAAATCAACCCCCTGTCCTATCCTCTATCTTTCTCGCCTGTCATCTTTCCCGCATAAGAACTCATAGTCTTCTACATGATAATCATTGTAGAAAACACTCTGTCGAGCCAGTTAACAGAAGCCATTGAATTGTGGACAATTGGTAAGGTTAGACTATCTAGTTAGCTATTGCCATATGCAAAAGCACGGGCAAGTTGATGTTTGTTTGACTAGGATCTTGCTAGTATCATATCACCTCGACATTCTCTATACCCAAACTCATTAAGCTTAAGAATTGTATATGCTGTAGGAGCACAGCAATTTGGCTGGCAATCTGTAAATTCAGAATTTTAGGTCTGGGTGTGGATGATTATTGATTAGGAATTAGTATCACTTGGCAATTCTTGGCATATGATGAAATCCATGAATCATAATCAAATAACTAATTGCGATTGGGTTAATATGTTTAACAATGCCTGCAATATTACCATGTTTTTTTTACCCTTTGGATTGTATTCTATCGTGCCTACTAAACTACTTACTTCAACAGACTGGGGATGAGCTTGTCAAGATGGCACACAAGTACTATGATGACGTTGCTTTGCCAAAGCTGGTATAATTTCAGTAATTTCTTTAATAGCTAAATCAAGTTTCAGCCAAATCTACTATCTTAATCCATAATTTTGTCAGGTCACGGACTTTGCATCACTGGAACTTTCCCCAGTAGATGGGCGTACTCTCACTGACTTCATGCATCTTAGAGGATTGCAGATGCGTTCTTTAGGTCGTGTGGTAAGAAATTAATTTCTGATTTTACTCTAAATACGCACATAAACATGCCTGCATCTGTTTTTGTGCATGCATCTTGGAGTTCTCCTTACAAAATGTTTATTGTCCTTGCTTCAATCAGGTTGAACTTGCGGAGAAACTTCCTCACATACAGTCCCTTTGTATTCATGAAATGGTTACTCGAGCCTTCAAGCATGTCATTCGGGCTGTGATTGCCACTGCTGGGGACATGAATAACATGTCTACGGCAATAGCCACTGCTTTAAATTTCTTACTTGGTTCATCCAATGCTGAAGTTGATGATGTGAACAATCAATTGGTCATGTTACAATGGTTGCGGGCGTTTTTGGAAAAGAGATTTGGTTGGATACTGAAAGATGAATTTTCACACTTGAGAAAGTTAACAATTCTCAGGGGTCTTTGTCATAAGGTACTTGCTGAATAACATCTTTGATATCCTTAGCATCTGTGGAAAATCTTATTGAGATCCGGTTTTTCTAGGTTGGACTTGAATTGCTTCCCAAGGACTATGATTTGGAAAGCACTTCTCCATTCAAAAAATCTGATATTATTAGCATTGTGCCGGTGTGCAAGGTAAGAGCAGTCGAGTGGATGATCTTTAGATTTTGAGTTCAATTAATTCTTTTACATTTGCTTAGTAGACCCTGGTGACATGTTTCTCACTTCATAATTTACAGAATGTGGGCTGTTCTTCTGCTGATGGCCGTACTTTATTGGAGTCATCCAAGATTGCACTGGACAAAGGGAAGTTAGAGGATGCTGTTAACTACGGAACGAAGGTACCACAACACCATCTGTTTGTTTCTTTGTATTTATTTATAGTTTCACATCTCCACTGACTTACATGTTGTTTGTCTCTAACCTAAAGGCCCTCGCAAAAATGATAGCCGTCTGTGGTCCTTATCACCGTACGACAGCCAGTGCTTACAGTCTTCTAGCAGTTGTTCTGTACCACACTGGAGATTTTAATCAGGTACGAAATACCTTTACTCTCCATTCAGGTTAGCTTATGTTTACTCCAACAGTTGTTCTGCACCGCACTTCATTAGTTTATTGTCGTTTTGTTGGTTCCTTTTTAATTATCTTTGTCTTTTCTGACTGTGCTGTAGTGTGGACAGGAATCGAGGCATGAGTTAACTGATGTTTCCTGATTTGATATATTGTGCAGGCTACCATATATCAGCAGAAGGCATTGGATATAAATGAGAGGGAGCTGGGCCTTGACCATCCAGATACAATGAAGAGCTATGGGGATCTCTCTGTATTTTATTATCGTCTTCAACATATCGAACTGGCCCTGAAGTGAGTAGATATTCAAATAATCATAATTGATTCATATTTTTTGTTTTGCTGTCAAATGATTTTATAAAAGTATTTCCAAACAGAAGTCCACGTAGAATTTTGTGCTCAGATTTCCTTTGCATAGACGAAGTTACTTATTCTTCTCCTGTCCCTTGTATGACTAAATGTGCTCAGATATCTTACCTTTGGTACATTTTAACCTAAGTTGCCCAATTTTATTTTTTTAAACCTTGCCAGATATGTCAACCGTGCATTGTATCTTCTTCATTTCACATGTGGACTATCTCACCCAAACACGGCAGCTACCTACATTAATGTGGCTATGATGGAAGAGGGCATGGGAAATGTTCATGTTGCTCTCAGATATCTGCACGAAGCCCTCAACTGCAATAAACGATTATTGGGTGCGGATCACATACAGGTCCGTTTCCATGTTCTCTATTATCATAATATCATTCTGATTTGTGAAACCCCCACCCATATGATAGATACACAAACTGCATTAACATAACTGGCACTAACATGTTGTGGTCCATGTTCTGCTATTTACAGACTGCTGCTAGTTATCATGCAATAGCAATAGCTCTTTCACTGATGGAGGCATATTCACTCAGTGTGCAACATGAGCAAACCACATTACAAATTCTCCAGGCTAAATTGGGAACAGAGGATTTACGTACTCAGGTTAGAAAATTGACTCATTTTCACATAGTGGATACAAAAGTTGCTATGTCGGACTAATTCACATGTTCTTACATGAAGTGAATACAGTCATCTGCCCATCAACTATTCTAATTTCATGAAATTATGAGAAATTTTTTATTTGATCACATAATTCTATCTGGTTTAATAGTGTTATAAAAAGGTCTGTCAAGAGGTACTTTTCTTTGTTTAGTGGAGCGAAGGCGTAATGTTCTGATTTCCTGCAGGATGCTGCTGCATGGCTTGAATATTTTGAATCAAAAGCCCTGGAACAGCAAGAAGCAGCACGTAATGGAATTCCAAAACAAGATGCATCCATTGCCAGCAAAGGTCACCTGAGGTACTAATATGGTATTTCCATATTACTTGGTTTTGGACCTTCTACCATGCCATGGCGAAGCCAAACACCCTGACCTTCTTGTGCAGTGTTTCAGATCTCCTTGATTATATAAGTCCTGATCAGGAATCAAAGGCAGCAGATGCTCAAAGGAGACGCAGATCAAAGGTACAAATCCTGATTTCTTTTGGAGATAATACTAATACCCCACATATTTGCTACGTACTCTCATCTTGCACATGTCTAAACGAAAGCAATTCAATTTTTTATTTGTAATTATTAAATTACTGTACTTCCATTGCGTTTCTGAAACATAAGTATCAATCAAAGTTGAATTATGTACAAGATGGTGTTAATATCCATGTTCTCGCATTTGTGTTTCCTTCTCCCCCTTTTCTGCTTGCAAGGAATATGTTTAGCTTGAGAGATTTACCACTTCTCCTTGTATGATGTCGCAGGTAATTCCAGTTGGTGATAAATCTGCCCAAGAACAGCTAGAGGGAAAAACTGAAATCTCCAACTCTGAAAGTACAGAAATGACTACCGCAGTGAAGGTACTGAACCGTGAAGTGGAAAAGAAAGTTGCTAAATCCTCAGAAAAACCAACTAGTGTCACAAAGGCAAGAGACGAGCACAGAGTTCATGAAGAAACCATCCAAGAAGTCACCTCAGAAGAAGGATGGCAGGAAGCTAATTCTAAAGGACGGTCAGGAACTGGAGCCATGAGAAAATTGAACAGGAAGCGTCCAGAACTTTCCAAATTAAGGATAAATTCTGCGCATGCAAACTACAAGGATAGTAGTAGCAGGAAGGATGCTGTTTCACAGGGACACAATGGAACAGTAAAACAAACTGACACTCTTAGCTCACATAATGTTGATGATTCAAGTAGAGCGCCTGTGAAGAATTCAATGTCAAAAAATTCTCCAGTCTCAGTTTCTAAAGGCTCTCCGCTTCCTGCAAATATGTCAGCACTAGCGTCAAAATCATTGTCCTATAAAGAGGTGGCCGTTGCTGCACCAGGTACAGTTCTCAAGCCCTTATTGGAGAGAGTAGAAGAATTTAGTGAAGAAACAAAAACTGACAACCAGATCTGCGTTAGTACAAAACAGACAGAACAGCAGGATGAAAAGGATGGAGTTTGTGTAGATGATTCATTACCAGATCGGGAAGAAGCAAAAGGAGATACTGAAGGTGAGAGTCAAGAAACTGAATCTGAGTTGGGGAATTCTCAGTCTGATGCCGAAGATATCTCATCTTTGAATAACCAGGAAAAACCTGCAGAGTTAAATGGAAGCAAACTTTCTGCAGAAGCTCCACCATTCAATCCAAGTGCATATCCTTTGCCTGGTGTTTATGATGTTGTAGTGAGTCAAGGCACACTCAGTGAGTCAGTTGGATTTCCATCAGTTGCTGCAAGGGTCCCTTGTGGTCCCAGATCACCAATGTATTATAGAGCAAACCATGGTTTCCGGATCAGACCTGGGTTTTTAAATTACCAAATTCCTGTTCCTGATCAAAACGGTTTGGCTTCTGCGAAGAGCATGAACCCACATGCACCTGAGTTTGTTCCTCAAAGAGCTTGGCAAATGAATTCACCTACTGAGGATTCAAATTTAGATCATGATTCTGATTCTTCTGTTGATTCAACTGTGGTACCAATCAGCTCTGATGGTGAGAAGGTAGACCGACATGTTGCATCTGATATTAAAGGGGAAAAACCAAAGAGGAGTAGTTCTGAGGCAGAGAAGGCTGAGTTGGCAAGGCAAATACTGTTGAGTTTCATAGTAAGATCTGCACGGAACACTTCTGATGCCCCAAGTGCTGCTCCTGCTTCAGAAAAGAAGAATGAAATTTCGAGCAATACTGATGCAGTTGCAAATGACAGTGCAATTATAAAGATCTTTTACGGGAATGGTGGGAAAACAGAATCGGTGCCAGAGTCCAAATCCGTCGACAAGCAAAAGGTTGGAAACAAGACGAAGGATGGGGAGGGGTTCGTTCTTGTCACAAAAAGGAGAAGAAACAGGCAGCAATTTACAGAAGGTGTGAATGGCTTGTACAGTCAACAATCAATATGCGCTTCAGTGCGTTGATGAGAGGCCAGTAATGAACAGGTGATAGGGAAGGGCATTACTTAAACATTGCATGTCAAGTTTCAAGATACAGGCTAATAAGGGGGCTTCAACATTGCAAGTCAAGTTTAGAAATGTGCAAGATACAGGCTAATAAGGTGGCTTCAACATTGCATGTGAAGTTTTAAAATGTGCAAGGTGCAGGCTTGGAGGGGGTAAATAATGATTGATCCTCTAATAACAGATGAAACGGCATCCCCCTAGCATGATCAGTCGAGAGGGTTGAGGTGATATAGGTTTCTTTCACCCATAGATGCTGGTTAAGTGATGTAAAATTCCTTGATTCTTTACCGTTTGCAACTCATTTTTTGTTCTGACTTTTGGAATTTTCCAGTTATACCTCATTTGAGACTTCATCACTTTCTCTTTAGTTGTGACTACGATGAATGTTTTCTGTAGATACTGTTATGAGAAATGCAAATTTTATAGCAAGTGTTCTCAACACTTGGTACATACTCTAATGCTAAAGCTGTGCTGAAGTTGTTATGTTTGCTACGTGCTTTAGCTTGATCATGTGGAAAATTTTTAGTCTCTGAAAATGAAACAGTGCATGTTTCTGAAAGTGAGATCCGACCAAGATTACTATTCTATGAATCTCTATATTTCATGATACCTCAATCAATAATCCTAGTTTGAGGCTCTCTACTGCTAAAATGAAATGCAGCGATAACCCTGTAATGGTGGCTCCGTGATTACACGGGAAGGAGCAATGTCTTCCTGGTTAAAACTCACGAATCATATTGGGACCGAAATCGTGATCTATGCTTCCGAGTTTGGGTCTCATTATGATCAAATTTACGATTAATGCACTTATTTGAACCTCCTGTATAGGGTGCAGTTCATCCGACTTGCATGGATGAGTTGGGAGTTCCCCATTGATAGGGAAGAGTTGTCTGACAAAGAGTGTATTGGGCTTGATTTGTAAGCCACTTTCGGACTTTTTAGTCTAATAGGTATTTCCATTTAAGCCTTTTAGTTCTTTCTAGTTTAGGTAGTATTCGCTATAGGTTACTTATCAGAGAGATTTATGTATATCTATTTTGGTTATCATCTGCGGCTTTGAGTTTATAAGACCAGCCCCAAATGGGATGTCATGGGTGCGGCGCCATGGCAGCCCCAACGGGGCTGGGACGCCACGCCTTACGGCGTCAAACCACGCGGCGTGCATGCCATGTGTCATTTTCGTTTTTATAAAAAAAATTTTGAAATTCGAATTATATCCGTTTTAAAACGGTAATATATCCAAAAATACGAAATAAAAAAAATACCAACGGCTATGTTTTTCCAAGATCTATAAAATGAGACCAATCTTAATATTTTTTACTTCATCCCAGCTCCAACTCCTCTTTCTCTTTTAATTAAACTCAAAAAACTAGTTTCTCTCAAAACACCATTTCCACTTTCATTTTCCGGCGAGATGGACGCTGAGTATTTGCAGTGGTTGAAAGAAAACAGACCCCAAAAATACCATCAGTACATGCAATTACAATACGAAAACACCCTTTTCCCACCCCAACCGAGCCCCAAACGAGTGCCGTTCGGCCTTTGTTCCAAGAACCCTACACTCAAAGTTACCAATCTCCATCCTCCCAAACACCAATGTTTTCACAAACATCGGAAGTAGAGGAGGTCGTGTTTGAGACGCAGCCGGAAAAACAACCGATTTGGAGGCGTGGGAAAGCCAAAGCCACCGGAGGAGCGACAACCAACACAACAACCTCATGGAACAACCCGTACAACGAGAGTGAGGATTTGGGGCTCATCTCAGCCTACATGGAGGTTAGTCAGAATGATATTGTTGGAACGGATCAGAAGTATTGCAAATTGTTCCGTCTTGTTGCGGAGAAGTATGAGGATATCAAGAGGATAGGAATGATGACCGGGATGGATAAATTCCGGTCTCATGATTCGCTTCGTGAAAGATGGGGGCGGCTAAGAGATGACATAAATCATTAGATGATTTGTGTGGAGCGTGCTACTATCATGCTTGGCAATCGGAGTGATTACAATGAGTCCGATGTGTGGGACACTGCCCAAGAACTATACAGCGAGAAATCGAAGAACCACAACTCATTCACGGCGTTCAAACAGTGGGATGCCATGAAAGCATACCCAGAGTGGAAACTGAAGATGAACTTGGAGGAAACCATGAAGAAGTTTGAACCAACTGGGGAGGATGGGTTTGAGGGTGATGATGTTGATGTAGGTGATCAACCAATGGAATCAGCAGGTGCAAGTGGCAGTAGCGGAAGTAAGCGGAATCGGGGTTATGATAGTGCGTCAAGTATCAAACATCCCATTGGTCGTGACAAGGCCAAGAAGTTGGCTAAGAATGTCACTTCCTGTAACTCTTTGATGGATGCCTTCGGCGAGGGAATAACCGACTTCAGTGAGAATTATCCCCAATTCCTTGAAGTTGAAAAACAAAAATTGGAGCTTTCTCGCGAGAAGGAGGAGCGTAAGGCAAAGGCGAAGATGATGGACACGTACTTGGCACTTGTAGGAAACTATGACAACTTGCCCAACGAGGCCAAAACACACGTAGATGCACTTGGCAAACAACTATTGGATCGGGGTAATGGCGAATGATCGCTTCTGTAGTCGAGTTTGTATTTTTTACCTTCCGCAGTTTCTTTGTATTTTACTTTCCGTCGTGTGGCTAGTTTGTAATTTACTTTCCGAAGTATGCCTAGTTTGTAATTTTGAATTTTGAATTTTGAATTTGAATTTGAATTTGAAATTTGTATTTTGAAATTTGAATCTGTCAGGCATCTCGTGAAGAATCTTGTCAGCCACTTTAATTTTATCGGGAATCTTGCTAGCCACTTTACTTTGTCAGGCATCTTATCTTTATATTATGTTTTGTTGGGAATCCAATGTTGAAGTGACTCAGCTATAGGGCTACTCATTTCATCCGGATCCGTAAATTCGGTCCGTTTATCCGCTAAAATGGACCGGATCGGATCGATCCGTTAAGAAACGAATCGGATTTCGGATGGGGTTTTCCTCCATCCGTTTTGAACGGATAAAACAGATAAATCCGCCAGATATCCGTTTATCCGTTCAAAACTAGGTTATTATTGTCATTTTACATTTTTGCCCTAACCCCTAAGTCTCTACTCTCTACTCCTAGCCGCCATTTCTTCTCCATTCTTCTTCTTCATTTCATCTTCTCACAGTTCTACTCTTCCGCTCTTCGCGTTTCATCGTCAGAACCCTTTCATCGCCGCGGCGCCGCCGTCTCCTTCTCCGCCGTCACTCGTCTTCTCCGCCGTCTTCTTCTTCATCGTCACTCGTCTTCATCTCGCCGTCACTCGTCTTCTCCGCCGTCTTCTTCTTCATCGTCACTCGTCTCCTTCTCCGCCGTCACTCGTCTTCTTCGCCGTCTTCTTCTTCATTGTCACTCGTCTTCTTCTCCGTCGTCACTCGTCTTCTCCGCCGTCTTCTTCTTCATCGTCACTCGTCTTCTTCTCCGCCGTCTTCTTCTCCTCTCCATTCGCCCTCCGCCGCCCGTCGTCGTCAGTTCGATTTGCTGTCTCTTCAACATTGGTAAGTCGTAACTCATTCGAATTCAATCTTTGCTCATATATATTATGTATATTTATGGAATTGATTTTGGTTTTGGTTCGATTTTGGTTTCGGAATCTTTGCTCATCGTCAGTTCGATTTTGGTTTTTTATGGAGTATGGAATTATGTATATTTAGATTTTAAATTATGAAATTGATTTTTTTTTTCAATTTTTTTTTTACTGGATACGGATATCCTCTGGATTTATCTGTTATCCGGTG
>JAYMSP010003404.1:0-19885 GCA_036897095.1 Plantago elongata
TATTTGTATTTTATCAGTCTACGAATGCTCAGTTTTTTGAAAAATTCGTCGCCCCTCACATGGATGAAGTTGGTGATGTATGGTTGGCAAACAGTGGCTTTGTCGTGAATCAGAAAACAGGAAAAATCTGACGTTTTTTATCATCCGAATCATAGGTGTGACCAGCTCAAACCCTTGCAACCTGCGCGAGCAAATTGCTTGAGTGTATGAGTTTGTAGGCAGTAGTACTTGTTATCTCGTGTAATTATGCTGTGCTGTTACTTCCCTTTGTGGTGTCTGAACTTGTGGGAGTATCTCATATCAGATCCTAACATGTACTTGCCTTGGTGGTGTCTGAACTTGTGGGAGTTTTCAGAGTTGTGATTCTGTAGCTTACTTGTACTATTCACCTGCATTAAATTTTATGATATGAATCTGTTCATAACACTGGTCTAAATGTCTTATTTATTCTGGTCACCTATTCAACACATTTCTTTGTTCTTATTGTCTCCTGGCTGTATGTTCTTTTGCGTGGTGCCCATTCTTTTCTTCATTATGAATTTGTACATAAAAACTGGATTAATTGTCTTTATTTTCCTGGTTAGTCTTGGCGAATGATGTGAGAAAACTGAAGTCCTGAGTGTATGTTCATCGTCTTGTCCCGGTTCTTTTCGTGCTGTTAATCATTCGAATGATAGAAGAATCACAAGTTACTTGCAGATGAGTAAAAGTCCGAGAGCACTTGTAGGTTTAGGTAGTCTCATTCTGTGCGTGCATTAGTATTTGTACCTAATTTCGGGACACGTTTTTGATTAATTCTTGAGAACCCAGAACTTGATCCAATATTTCCGACTATAATAATATATGTATGTTGGATCACTTTAATCAAATACGGTCCTCTATGAGACGTTCTCATTTATTAAATACCATTGAATCATTGATTTATCAACTTTTGAGTTCTGAACTATACTAATTAATCTAGATAGTCAGCTCTGGGTTTCGATTAATTAATTAAACGTAAAATTTTGGAGGAATTTGTAGTGAGACGGACTTTCTAATGCAACTATAATGTTTAGAACGATATTAAAATAATTAAGAGTAAATATTTGATTTTTTTATAAAATTCCAGTTAAATTTAATTATATTTTATATTTAAAAATATACAAAAACTCAATTCATATTTATATGATTCACTTACGATTATATACCAAACAAGTGCTTAATTATTTTTTTAAATGATATAGATGGTAAGAATATTCAACGTTTCATCTGCACAACCTAGTGTGTTTTTAATCATTTTATCAATTGTGTTTAGTAAAATTAACTGAAAATGTAACTCATTAGATAGTTTTTATTTTCAATAAGTTAACTTGATTAGCTTCTTGAACAAACTAGATTTTCAACTAGTTTGTTTAAAAAATTATATATTTTTAATCATTTTATAAACTGTGTTTAGTAAAACTAACTGAAAATGTAGCTCATTAGGTAGTTTTTATTTTCAATAAGTTAACTTGATTAGCTTATTGAACAAACTAGATTTTCAGCTAGTTTATTTTTAAAAAATTATGTATTTACGTAATGAGTTTTTTGTTAAAAATTTTATGAAATTAAAAAGTTAATGATAAAATACAATCTTAATGGAGGTTCACATAACTCTTAATCCAAATTCCCAATCAGATAGTTTATCACTTAAATTGTGAAGGATATCGCCATGTATCAGGTGGGGGATGCCCATAATAAACAACTAATTTGTTACGGGACTCGTGGCTTCAGACACGTTATGATGTGGCTCATATGAGTTGAAGATATGGCGGTTTGTTCGACTATTACATGACGCAAATACGCATGAATACGAGACCTGTTCTGCCTGCTATTTACAGCCACTAGCATTTTGAACACTTCTTCCATTTCTATCCACGATTCCTTTTTCTTCTTTTTAATAAGTTCTTTATTGCCCGAATAAGGCACAAAGCCACAAATCTTTGAACGATTCCTTCCAATGATATTCCGCAGCCACATGTATGGATATTTTTGGGGTCAAACTTACCAGAAAAACATAAATACACGCGTTCCAATTGGTTATCATGTCAATTTTATACTCTACTTGTTACTTTCTTCCGTTTTATTTTTAGACCTGACTTTCTTCAATTAAATTTTAGCAATTTCTTAACTCAATGAGATGATCTGTTGCTGTAATTGCCATATTTCCTTCTTTCTACAGAATAAATATTATACATCGTGTATAAAAAAAATATCGGATTACTATTTAGGATTAAAATAATAAATAAATAATAAGAAATAGGAAATATAACTTATGATTTTTCTAACTACAAAAAATAATAATTATATATATAATCATTATTTAATGCATTGATAACACATTAACACTGATATTTTGATATCCTACATTATCATATTGTAGAAATACTAGACTACTCAGGCAATTAGGGAAATCATATACTATATGAATTGAGTATTTAAGTAAAATTAATAAATATAAAATTATTTATGTTGAATTTTAATATTATTTTAATATTACCACACATATACACTTGTACAAATACAAAGTGGTATACATACATCTGATATATATAGTTAAATTATTATATAAGTTAATACGTCATGTAGCATAAAATAAATCAGTTCCATTACAAATTAACACACTGTAATTTATCACTGAATAATTTTTATTTATTTTTTCATACAATTTAAGTACTATTACGGTCCAATCCTATAAAAATACCATTATATATTATTACTAATAAAATAAAAGAACCATGCAAAAATTGGACATAAAAGGCACAAAATAAAGTGGGTGGGGGTGTATTATTCACTTTAATTTACCATTTTCCTTTTTACTACGCCTGTTATGAACTTTAATATTTTCTGTACAACTTGGAGAGTGTTTTTCGACGTCACAAGTAGGATTGCAGTTGGTCAGCATATCCGAAAAGAGAAACAAGAGAGGAGAAGAGAAAGTAGGATTAAAGCAAAAGCCCAATTTGGCGCACTGCAAAATTCATTTGAAACACTTTTCCTTATGCCACTGTTATATGCCTTCTTTCCAGAATCCATTATTTCCGTTTTTCAGTTACTACTTTCATGCGTTTTATCAATCATTTGATTACAAGGAAATTACAGATTATCTCATTATTGGAAATTTGCAACTGATTACACAATCTACTCCTAGTGTTTGTGTTTCTTTACCACTATAATTACAGCTCAGCTGACTCTGCCATGGCTGAACCATCTCGACACGGCGGCGCCTCCGGTTTGCTCGGGATTCCGACTGGTCTCAACCGGATTAAGACTCGCCGTGAAGATTCCGATTCAACTACGTCTAGGCAAAACAAATCGAATCACACTGGACACGCCAAATTTTTCCGTTCCAAACAAGGTTCGGATATTCATTGTTTTCGTGTGTATAATCTATAAATCCGTGTGTGAAGATTTTCTCAGCTATTAGCATTTCGATTCGGTTTGAGGTGAAAGTATCTGGCGATTTTGGCATGACTGGTTGTGATTTGAGTGATTGCTTGCTGAGATTTATATTTCCGTAATTAGTAGGTTTTGTAGCTGAATATTGGTGCTGTATGATGTTCAAGGACTAGTAATGAATCAATTATATCAATGAAGGTAGTTAGGAAATGATAAAGATATGGCTCTTCTGTTAGGTCATCGATCCTGTTTGATTGCTAAGATAATATGTTATATTGAGCTCAAGGAATTTGGGAACTGCTCTATTTTCTGAGCAGTAGAGGTATCATATATGCTGGTGAGTGGTGAGTAGAGTAGTACAAGTAGATATAGAACTGTTACAGGTTAACTAGGTCTTATTTGTGATAACTACATGAACGTATTGTGTACATTGTATGATGATTCATAGGCATGGACTTATGTGTGTTCGACGAGTCTGCTCATGAGATAATGTTGAATCATTTTTACTGATTCAATTTTTCTGTGAGTACTTTCTGTATTGTTATTGTATTCCTCTATTGGAAGACAAGAGGTGTATGATCTATTTCGCTAATGGTTTCCTTTTAGGACAGGATTGCGCAAGGATAAGAAGATATCTCGGTGGTTGAGTTCATCACTTTTTAAGCATTCAGATCAGCCAAAAGCTGATTCTCCACCGACCGAAGTGAGTTCGTTGTTTTAAAGTGCATTCTGAAAAATATTTGTATCTGTACCTTGTATATACTCCTTTTGTTTAGTATATTAACTTAAACAACTAATTTAACAGCCTACTGCGCTGCATTCCAACAAGGCTGACAAAGAAGACACTAGAAAGAAAATCCGGAAGATGCGGGAGAATATACCTGGAGATTCATCCAATATTATATCAACTGATAAAGCGTCAAAATGTTTAAAGAGTTTTTCGCAGGAGTTGGGCCCCAAAGGGGGGATTCAGTCTATTCACCCTAAGGCTCACAGCTGCAATAATTTTAAGGTATAACTGGCACTTATCTTGAAGTTTTGGTCAATAGGGGCAGTTAAAGTTATTTTCTGAATCATATTTCCATTGTGCTATTTAATAGTAACAGAGCTACAGAGACTTCTCAAAACAAATTTCTGGGAGAACAACATGCTTTCCGTTATCCTTAGTCCTTACTGATTATTAATACATGTCTACGTGTTATCATGACTTATAGGATCTCTTGAGGTCACTTCGTTCAAAATTTGATGCTGCAAAGGAAGTTGTGAACAGAGAGCTGGATTGTTTTTCACAGGAGATGCTGGAAAATTTGCTGAAACCTGGTTCCCTTACCCCAGATGAACATAAAATGGCTGAAGAACTCTATGTTCTTGCTCAGGAATGTATAGGCATGTCTTCTTTGGACTTCCGTGCCAAATGTGAAACAATTGTCCAAGATTTGACTGTGAAGAGACAGACATGCCAAGCAGGGGTGCTAACATTACTATTTACACGCATTCTTTTTATATTGACTCGATGCACTAGATTGTTGCATTTTGAGAAGGATAGTGGGCCAGTAAATGAGCAATCGCTTGATAAATTCAGGGAATGTTTACAGAACATTCCCTCCGTTGATACAAATTGGGTTGTAAATAACGGTTTCGCTGATTCTGATTCGGTTAACTTTTCGAAACCCAAGAGTGTTGCTAAATCAAAGTTGCAGGGAATAGATCTGAATGATTGGTCTACTGAGAACAGATCTAAGGTGCTTGTTAGAGAGCACGACGCAGAACTCAAGAGAAGAGACAATTCTAGTAAGCAAACAGCTCAAGCGGTGCCTGATCCTGTTTTTAGTGGTGGACGGTTCCATAAAGTGGAAGGAAAGTTTCACATGCAATCTGTAAACAGGGAAACAGAGAAATCTTCAGATGATTCTAATTTAGTGATCTGTCGGATATGCGAAGAACAAGTGCCTGCTATGCATCTGGAGACACATTCATATATATGTGCTCATGCAGATAATTGTGTTTCAAGACATTCAGATGTTGATGAACGTCTCCTGAAACTTGCGGAGTTACTGGAACACCTGTTAGAGTTGTGCGATTCTGGTAGTCACGAAACGCATGCAAATCCTGAAACCTTAAAGGTGCGGAATACAAATTCTACACAAGCTTCAGAAACTTATTCACCTACCTGCAGTGAGTTGCGATGTAAAGGGATGGATGGTATTCTGGAGGATCTTCATGAGATGGACACCGCCTGCATTGACGATTCTAGCGTTGCAAACTTAGTGAACCTAAAAAATCACCTACTAACAAAGGTTTACCAGTGTGGTCCGCCATCATCTAATGGAAGCATGGGATCATCTTCGTCAGCCAATAGTCCACGGTCTGGAAATTTTGACTTTTTTTGGTTAGATCAGAATAATCTGTCGGAGCAGGAAGATCTGCAGCAGGTTTGTCTTCTTACAATCGTTAAGGTTCATTAGTTAGGAACTTATGGTTTCTATGATAAAGATTTAGTTTTAACTGTTTCATGATTGAAGTATCTGAGTCTCTTATCAAACTCCTCCGTTTCATTGAGCTGGACATGGGTCTTGAATACTTAACTATGTAATTAATTAGAATAATGTAGAAACCGGATGGTTGAATGAATAAAAATATGAGACAAAGTAGATAGTATGAGAGAGTAAATTAAGTAGAAGAGAGGTATTCCATTTAAGGTCTGGGAAGTTGAGATTGTGATTGGGACGGAGGGAGTTTAAGATATGAAGAAAGAGCACTAGGTCTTTCATTAGAGCGTTCCTATGATTTTGTTTTGCACATTTAGAATCTTGGACAATACAGTCATAGAAACAAACGAAGTGTAAAGTTTACATGAACCTTTTCGTATTTTGCATGAAACTGGTTGAACGTTTAGTCCCAACCAATACGGAGACAGTGCATGGCTACGTTTTGGAAAACAAACATCACCCCAGATTGATTTAACATTTGCTGATAATTTTGGTAATAGAGCTTCTTTGCAACTTGGGTTAACCACAAACATGAAAAAAATTATGCCTACCTGATGTATGCATGGATGATTCGTACTTTAGTTTAAGCAGCAACATTGAAAATGAATTTTCGTATATTATGTAAGGAACTTTCCCTGCACCTTTTTGCACGGTTTATGTTAGTCAAATACTGCCAAACGTTTATGATGTAGTACATTATGGATGCTCATTAACCTTCCGTTAGAGGGTGTTATTTTCCATGGTCCCTCTTTGTTGGGTTGTCAAGCCTAACTTCTTGCGATGGGTATAATATTATTCTGTTTATAGTGTACCTTAAGATGATACTCTTCCAGTGTATAATGTGCAGATACCTCGTAATCTGTCCATCCATTTCAGTTATGTTTCCTTAAAACATTTTAATTTACAGCCGGTGATGTTTCTATTTATCATGGTTTCTATGATTTGCACTTAAAAGTCCTACTCTGCAGATAACTGACCTGGCTGATATTGCCCGCTGCGTTGCAGGGGCCTATCTTTCTGAAGAAGGGTCCCATGAGTTCTTACTTGCCTGTTTGGAAGATCTGCAAGAAATATTTCAGCATAGCAAGCAAAAAGCACTTCTAGTAGATACGTTTGGTAGTCGAATTGAAAGCCTTCTAAGGTAATACAATATAAGGATAAGTGCAAAGAGTTGTATTGGGCATGTTGTTTTATGATTACTTAAGCCAAAACATTCAATTGATATGCAGAGAGAAATACGTGCTTGCTTGTAATCTAGTAGATAGAACTACGGATATCAGATATCCAGAAAGTGCTAGATCTCTACTGGATATATCATCTCAAAGTAGTTCAACATCAACTCCGTCACACCCTGCGCATAAGGAAAGTACATGCATTGATGACTTTGATATTATCAAACCAATCAGCAGGGGAGCCTTTGGCAAAGTGTTTCTGGCTCGAAAGAGGACAACAGGGGATCTATTTGCTATTAAGGTACATATTTCACAGTTTCAGTGTTGATATTCCTAATGCAGGGGCTCAATGGAGGACTTTTGGATCTTTTTTCATAAACAGTAGGACAAACTATCTTACATTTTATACTTCTTCACAGTTAGTATGAATGCTTATCTGAGAGAATTAATAGTAGGCGGCCAAGTGCTAACAGCCTTCTCTTGCATTTGAATTCAATAATGACAAGAATCGATCTTATCAAATAAAATACTTATTAGCTTTTCTCAGTTATTCATTGTATTGATAAGGATATAGTAATAGTTATAAAAAAAATTGTTCCATGTATATTTGATTTGAAAAGCATGACTGTTTCAACCCCAGGTATTAAAGAAATTGGACATGTTACGGAAGAATGATATAGATCGCATACTGGCTGAGCGGAACATATTAATTGCAGCACGGAATCCATTTGTGGTAATTCTTGATATGCAGTTTCACCTGTAGCAATGGCTTGTAGCATATATATCTTGGGATAATTACTTTCTATATTAGAGCATACAAAAGATAATCATTCTTATAGGATTCTTGAGAACTTTTGAAGTATTTTAGATGTCGTTTAACACGTGTAATGTCTATCTCACAGGTTCGGTTCTTCTACTCGTTTACTAGCGTAGACAAGCTCTATTTGGTCATGGAGTATCTCAATGGTGGAGATTTGTACTCTCTGCTTATAAAAGTTGGTTGCCTTGAGGAAACAGTGGCTCGTATGTATATTGCGGAATTGGTAATTTAGGGGATTATTCTTACGCTCTTTGCATTTCTGTCTGCTGCCAGTCGGTAATATGTTTCTTGTTTCAGGTACTTGCGTTGGAATACCTTCATTCCCTTGGAATAGTGCATCGTGATTTGAAACCAGACAACGTATTAATTGCTCATGATGGACACATCAAGGTATTCTCTGCATTATTCTTGCAGTATTCCTCACTAGTGTATTAGAGTTGGACATCCTGAACAATTATGATAAATGGACTGCATGGAGGCACGGAGCCACATATTTATCTGGTTCCTTTTGTGTAAACCAAATTTGTGCACTTCTTCATGAAACTGGGGGAAATATACTATGGTTAGTTCCTTTCAGGGTAAAGCGCAATCTGGGGATAAAGGCATTCTGTAAATAGACACTCCAAAACTCAATAACTACGAAGATCGACAAAGAAGCATTTAGAGTAACATCACCTTCAATCTCAGCTATTTTACCCTTCCTTCATAAAAGTTAAAACTAATAAAATTTCATGTAGGTTACACACGGGCATATGAGCATTTTTAATCATTTTTATGGAGTATACTAAATGTATAAAAATATCCCAGCTTACCGATTTTGGATTGTCAAAAATTGGGCTCATGAATTCAACTACTGAGCTTTCTGCACCAGAGACAACGCAGCTTGACATTTCTGATATGAATTCCAAGCTCAATGCAAATGTGGACGATAGTCACAAGTCAGCTGTTGGTACTCCAGACTATTTGGCTCCTGAAATTTTGCTTGGAACAGAACATGGTAGAAATAACCTCCTTTATAGGATATAACATGATCTTTTCTGTGTCATATCCACCAATTAAAGATAGCTACTAATCGAGGGGAAAGTAGGATTATTCAATTGCTCACTATAACTTGAATGGTTGGACTTTTAGGTTTTGCTGCGGATTGGTGGTCGGTCGGGATCATCATGTTTGAATTATTAACCGGAATTCCTCCTTTCAGTGCTGATCATCCAGAGGTATGTTCACAAATTTGAACCGTCTGGAAGAATACTTTATTCATTTTTTGTATCTATTGCTAATTTGCTATGATTTATCTGGGTTTTTAAAATGAGAATTAAGATTGTGAATGAAGTTTTGATGACATAAATCTCGCTCATTTGTGCAAACATCAAATGAGTAAATTCTATGTCTCCTAGGAATAAAACAAATTCGTTTAGATGCCCTATAACATGAGATGCCATTATGAATCCGATCTAATCCAATTGCCGTGTAAATAGACTCTGCAACCTTGTTTCTATTAGCTCTGGTATAGACTAGGTTACTAAACTTATATGCTAACAGGAGATAAGTGCACTGAATTTCCATCACCATGCCAATTTTTTATATATTATTGTTACGGACTGCTATCATTAATCTCTTAATCTCAGTCATCTTGGGGTTTGTAATATATCTTTAAGAAGTTCCCCATTCTTTGATGTGTTAGACTTGATATCTTTCTTGAGAACTGTAGCTTGATAAAGGTTCCTAATGTGCTACAAGTGGATTATCTCTTTCAATGCAGTTCTGATAACTTGTGGAAGAATCTAGTTTTGTAAAATGACCGATTACTGGAGGCAGTTTAGCTTTATTTCATTGCATTTGCTTGATTGTTTTTTTTTTTTTAGTTGGACTTGTGTGGAATCTCACTTGACTCATATTTTTTCCTGCATTCACAGCTCATCTTCAACAATATTCTCAACAGAAAAATTCCCTGGCCTTCTGTTCCCACTGAGATGTCTTGTGAAGCACAAGATCTGATTGACAGGTTTATATTATGAACATGATCTACATACGAAACCATTAAAGGCTTCCGGGAGCACTTGATTGATCTCACTATTTATGCCCTCTGGCAAAAGAACCTTTGCTTGTTTCCTTTTCATTTGGTTTCTCTTGGTTGATTTATATTATTCGTACCTTGATTCTTTTCAGGCTTCTTTTTCATGATCCAAGTGTCCGTATAGGTTCAAAAGGAGCATCAGAGGTATGTATCTTGAATTATAGCAATCACCAGAGCTCATATTGCTACCGTGCTACATTCTCTGCAGGTCAGATATTTACTATTACATTTTCCTCTTTTTCAAACTTCAACCAGGTAAAGGCACATTCATTCTTCTTAGGAGTGGATTGGGACAATCTTACTTTTCAAAAGGTGAGTATCCAAAGGCTCCAAGCTCCTTAACGTCAGTTGTGTAGAACTTACTGTCAAGTGTATCCAAGGGCACATTAATGTTCAGAACATAATTCATTCTCCTGTAACTAAAGTGAAAAACTTAATTGACATGGGAAAAGAATCCTTGCACATCCCCCACCCACTTCGTGGTGTTGCAGCATGATGAGTTTTGTGTGATCCGTCTGTGAAATATGTGAAAATGTGTGTTTACAAGTTAATTTTCTTAATACGCGAGCTAGCTAGCTACTTTGATTTGAGGTGGTGGGATGAGGCTGTGAAGGAGTGCACCGATAGACTTGGAGGATTAAGATATATACTTTTGTAATTGTTTACTGATTGAATTATTTACAGCAGCCTGCTTATTACGCTCTTTGAAGATACGTTCCATATCAACTGTAAATTCATATGGTTCATATTATTGTTTTTAATTCTTTCAGCGACCCTCCTCGAATACAAAACAAATCAATTTACAATTGACTATATTTGACAAATTTTTACTATTTATTTATAATATAGGACAGGCCCGTAGTTTTTCTCTATAATAAACAAGTAATACCTACTACATCCATTACCACCTGACATTGATAAATAACATTTCAAAAGGCTTTCCATATGTATAGCTTCAGAAGTTTGATAGAAGCACCGAGCATTTGACATCTCTAAATATACTTGTGTTGGCATTGGGTCCACAAAATAATGTAACTCGTTTTAGAAATGTCCCGCTTGCTACTTCTAAAAGAAAAACATTTATATAAAGTAATGGCTGATTAATTGAACGGCGAGTGATGGTTCTATGTGTCTCTATATGCTGCATCCTAATCATAAAATAGTGTTTCTATTTCTGACAATTATGATTATTTCTCTCATCAGTTAACTAACTTATATATAGGCTGCATTTGTGCCGCAACCAGACAGCATAGACGACACAAGCTACTTCGTATCACGGTATAATTCAACTGGACTAGAACTGGACAATGTTTCTATGGATACATCTTCTACCAGTTCCGAGTTGCACTCAAATTCAGGAGTAGAGGTAAAAACTCTCACTCACACATTGATTTCCAACAGCATAGCTTTTGGTGTTTGAAACTTGTGAGGGACTGATTGTTCTGTACAACTTGGTTTCCAGATGGTCACATTAGATTTCTCTATCCAAGTTTCATGTCATCTTAATGAGTATCTATCACCATTTTATCTGTTATAATGATTATATCTATGAAAATGTGATGGCTTTTTATGTCACGACAAGCTGCCATCTTAAATATACAAGTTTCTGGTCAAGTTGGGATGCAAAAGTATCTTGGCTGTCATATGTTATTAATCTTTTTGGTATTGGAGGAAATAATCAACTCCTGAACTTACACATTGGCCAACACATTGAATGAGTAAAAGGATGTTTAATTTGGCCTCATTTTCAGATAGCATATCCAAGACAACTCGGGAAATATTGGATGTGTAGTAATAGAAAGAATCCAATCATGTACTGTATGTCTGTATGAGTCAATGCACACTGAAATGGCTAATCCTTGGGCTGCTTTCCATGAATGTTTTCGTTTTGTGACATAGTTCATGAGTATTGAGGCTCTTATATTATAATATTTCAAAGTGGGTTCTCAAGATTTCAAAGGTGTTCATGCTCTATGGAAGATAGTGTTGCATTAGTTATTATTTTATTGTCAACAATAGTTATCTTCACATGAAGGATTTATTGTTTCTTGTTTGTACCAGAAGATGGATGAATGCGGTGATCTCTCAGAGTTTGGTTCTTCACCTCTTGACCTGTCGTTGATGAATTTCTCTTTCAAGGCAAGTCATAAAATAATAGACTATTGATATTCTTATCCCATTGTGCTGGGCAATTGCAATGTTGTCCCAATTTCACTTGTTGCATTAATGTCCGTGTCCTACAACGCTTAAAAATTTAAACCTTATCAGAGTGTTGTTCAGTTTAATTGGTCCATGTCTAAAACAGACTCGTCAGTCCATATGATCTTCACTTTTTACCTGACACCATGAAACTGATTTCCACTCTGAAAACCTCCTGCAGAATTTATCGCAACTGGCATCGATCAACCATGATGTCCTCTTGCAGAGTGGAAAAGATTCAAAGGGCTCATCTCCTTGCAAATGCTCCAAGTCCGATGGCTCTTGATATTTCACGTTTCTGTGGTTTGTTGGCATACATAGAAGTAAAGGCGCAACCTCAATTTCCTCTCTCTTTTTTTCCTTAAGAGTAGAGGGATGAGATGTCTTTCTCATGGTGTCATAGTTGCCTACTGTACATAGTGAGCACATCTGAACAAATATGGTGACATTGATGGAACTATGACCTAAATGAAGCCCCCATTGGACCAATGGACTGTAATTTATTCATTACCCGGGGACTCATTTGACTTAACGAGAACACATTAGACTGTTGTTAAGGATGCACGCGAATAAACTCTTATTGGGCTGCTGGTACATGTGTTCTGCGTGACTGAAACTCTAATATCAAGAGATGGGGAATCTAAAACACATCTTGTCCTTGTGGGTAAAAAAATACCCTCCCGTCCTTGAGCATTTATACAGTTGGCATGTGATTTTACATGAAAATAGTAAATTACCGTAAAAATGATCTTTTCTTTCATATCTTTTGAATAAGAAAATGTACAATTTGAGTGTAATTGTATGATTTTTGGATTGTGTTGTCATTTTCTAGTAACGTGAGAAGTGTGGTACATCTAGAAATGGTAAATATACGAAGTTATAGGAGGGATTAAAAAGCATAGCACAATTAGATACATGGAGAATTCAAGATAAACAGAGCACAAAACTAGTAAGTAACAAGCACATCTCCATACATCATCATCCCTTGCCACCAAAACATAATTTCATCTTCTTACGTAATTACATGTATAGTACCAATCAACAAAAACAAACTGATAACTACGACGAGTGTGGTCCTCAACTCAAATTAGCAGGCGCATATATATTCTTGTGTAATAGTTTGAGGTGCAATGAAAAACAACCTCCACAAGTCAAAAATCAACTGGTTTTCAACTCTTGGGTGCTGCTTTCTTTAAAGACAATTCATGGACGGACAACTTTTTGACATACTGTGTGCAGCTTTTGCAAAATTGCTAATAGCCAAGAACTCAGATGATAAGCGGTTATAACTTAGTTTTTGGTCAGGTGACTGACGGCCAAAATTACAAGGACTACCACGACTAGACAGGGATGGGCAAACCCCTCTTTGCCATGCCATCAAGAATGTCATTTAGTGCTTGACACAGTCCCGCAATCTGCAATGAAAGCGGTATATGTCAGTAAAATGACCGCATTAACAAGTAATTATGGTTTACTTCAAAACGTTCAGCACTATTTCTCATCCCATAGGAAACTTTCTTATGGTGCTCCAGTCATTGTATTACCTGTTGATCCCATTGTTGCAATTCCTCGGTGTCATCGTCAAAATGTATAAAAGCTTCAACCTGGTGCAGAATTTTCATTGTTTTGTTTAGGTGACATAGAATAATAATGCTCGTACCAACTTGTAAAGCATAAAGATAACAGTCTCCAACAAGGACAGGAAGAGCCCTTAGAAAATTTACAACAGTTTCCGAGTTTAACCTGATCAATTGATCCCCTCATTCTATCTTCATATATCATCCTTGAAGCTATTTTCTCGGCCTGCAAGAACATTCAATTTATTAGGACCGATAAGCTAAGGCTATGGTAGTGTTTATGCATGAATGTCATGTGTAAAGAAGATACGCGACAAGACTGGACCACAAAACAAATGTTCTCCAGACACGAACTACCAGACATCATAATAGATTCTTAGATTTGTAACTTCATTCAAATGGGAAATCTTCTTTGTGATGCTATTCTCCAGACTCCTTATAACATAAGCTTCTCCCAAGAGGTGTATTTGTACTTTCAGGCCGAGTTAACAGATAAAACGTTAACTTTTTATCAGTAAAGGAACTTCTAATGGCCTTATTAAAACTCACCAAAATAAGCATATATGTGTAGTTATAAAATTGTGACTCATAGCAAATTGCTAGGCCAATTGGATGTAACTTGTGAAAAACCAAGTACTCCTATAAACTAATAAACATAAGCTGCTATCAAGATAGATTGTTACAAGGCACTTTGTTCGAAGGGGATTACATATTTTATAGCCCAAGGCAATCAACTTAAAAATGCTAGCCGAAACATGTATTGTAAGACTAGAGAGAAACAAACGTGGTGTCACATGTAATCCTTTTTGCAGACATCATTGTGGCCTCACCGGTACCCCATACAGTAATGTATAACTATTACATGTGAATACGTGATTGAAGTATGAAGATGATGAGGTAAACCTTTAGAGGAGCAATACCCAGCAATGTGCCCAATTCATCAAAACTGCAATAGAAGTGTTGGAATTAAATCAAAGCATAAGTAATAGAGCAGTCGATATTAACAACACAAAGTTCAAATAAAATACAGTACATATTAAAAATAAAACGGACGTGGGAGAGTACTTTGTCCACCCACCTTATATTAGTATAGAGTTTGCTGGCACTCAGAAGATTGTGCTCAATCATAGCTCGATCAAGAACGGTAAAATTGTCTGGTAGAAGTGCTTTCTGACAATATGAATCATGATTGAAGATATAAATAAAATAAATGGACAAGCATGTTAAAACAAATCATTCTACAACACAAACAGTAACCTGATGTGGTTTCAATTCCTCAGCAAACCCATCAATTTCTGGTTTCCTCAAAATTCTCTCCAAATAAACCTAGAAAGTCACATAATACACTCTTTCAGTAAAATAAAGATAGCAAGTCTTTGACTGACAGAACATGGACATGTGTACATAAAATTAGAACTTTGGCTTTACATGCTGCTAGTAAGATCAAAGGCTGAATTACCTTTTGCAAGATTGGATAAATCTTTAGCTTTGAGCATCGTTCATCCTGATGAATAGAGAAATATATGTATCATGCTAAAAATGAAGAAATGACGCGCGCGTAGACACACACACACACACTTCTCAAATGGTCAAAAGATCTGGTTTGCACGTTAAACCAACAAGAGTTTTTTACATTTTTAGACAACTGAACTGCAGGGCACTTTAATTTGAAGTGCTTCTCAATGGTCTATTAAGCAGTACGAGGATAGCATTTCAGCAAAAATAGCGATGTGAACTGTAGCATGTTAAAAAGGGATGTTCCCGAACTGACTGATACTTTACCTATTTGTTATTTTATGTATTTGCTCATGTGATGTATATACTACAAATGCATTTCTTACAGTGCTTATATTCTAGTAAATATTTGTGGTATGCAGTTTTTCTAGCAAGTTGGGGTTGAGCTTCTTGTCATATTATAAGAATTACTGGATGAAGTTTGTCTGATATCTTCTTACTGAACTTATTATCTGGAAAACAATCAACTATTATCAAAAAGCAAAGAATATAACATGTCATGAAATACTAGGAGAACTTAATGGAAGCACATGTTAACAATTCCAGCAAACCAAAGACGTCCTTAAAATATGAAGAAATTCTTTTCAATGCACCTAAGATCTATGCTAAGAGCAAAAGTAATTCAGTGGTTTCTGGTCAATAAAACTGGGCAGAAATTTTAGCAGAAGGCAAGTGTTCTAAAACCTTGTACAGTGTGGCAAGCACACGAGAGCGTTGTGGACCTGCCGCAGCCAAAATCGTGCAAGTAACAGCAGCAGATAGAGCTTGCTCCAGAGCTTCTTCATCTATCTCTCTGTCATCCACAAGTAATCCGTATGAAGATATTTTACGTAGAAGTAATTTTATAACATCCTTTGGTGGAAAAACAAAATTGCACAGGGTAAGAATGAAAATCAGCAATTGAGATGTTGTTTTAGAGGAAAATAGGTGCAGAAAATAAATGCAAAGGACCCGAATAAAGCACAGATATATCCATGAATGCCCAAATATCGTTAGGTGTACATTAAATCAACCTGAATAATCTCCCCGATCGTCAAGAGCATAAAAGAAATTGCATGCAAAATTTTAACCCACACAAGTTTAGGAATTTGAAAAACTAAACCCACCACCTGCAAGCTGTGTAACACCAATGCTCGTGCCTTGTCAGAATTATATCATGACAATCCAGAAATAGTAAATTGCTATGATAACTGATAACAATATAAAAAACATGCACATGAATTTAAACGAATGCGAACATGGAGAATAAATTTTAGCATAGCAGATGGCACAGTTCAAGTGTGTGGAAAGTGATAGGTCATCCAGAAGCACGAAGCATCGACTGAAAGGGAAACAAAATATGGCTGCAGCATTAGTTCGCATTACTTACTCGTCTCCAATTTGCCGCTTCTCAATTTGTGAAATGTCGTAATATCGTATAGCAGCTTCCAAGAACTTCCTCTTCAAATCGAGAATTCTTGCATAGCAAACCTGTGCAACATGCAAGGAAACATTATACAAGCTAACATTTCAAGTGAGACGAGAGAATAATGTCAAGTGCCAACCTTGTACTGTAGATTCAACACCTCCTGCTGACTATTGGTCACCAAAAAGGAAGCTTTATTAATAAAGGCTTCAGCATTAACTGCATCGTCGTCCTGCAAAACAGGGAGATTAATCATTTGGATCTCTTCTAGGAGAAAATCGCCATTCTCTCCATTACAACGTAGCAGAAAAAGGAAAAATAAATAGAAAAAAAACGAGCAGAACAATTACATCAAATTTTCTTAAAGATGCAACTGCTGTATCAGGTAGTAGATAACTTTAAATCCAATGAGGCCCATGCTATTTCACTAAATTGAACTCAACCGATGCAATTTCACTAAAGTGCACTCCCTCCGTCCGCCTAATCATTACTTGTATTGCATTTCTTTTACAGGCGCCCGGTAAATAAACCCATACCAAAAATAGCAACAAAACAAAACCCATGAACCACTATTCTTCTTACTTTATTATCTATCTCTCATGCTATATTCATTTGTTATCATTACTCTCCCTACATAAATACTCACTAAACAACTTTACATTATGTATTTATATTCCTTAAATAAAAAAACCACAAATGAAGTGTCCCGTCCAAGCTTAGGCAGACGGAGGGAGTAATATAATCTGGTCAAGGTTTGAGTACAGGCAAAATACCTCTACAGCTAGAGTTACTTCAGGTATGTTATTTTAGATGCTAAATAATAGGATGTTTACTTGCAAATTACAATATCACAATCATAGGTATCAACATATGATAGGGGGCAGAACAAGGTCAGGAAGTACCTCAAGATAAAGTCGAGCAATCTGAACACATTTTGATAACCTAAATTTGTCATCGATTACCCTGTAGAAGTAAAAAAAAAAAAAGAATTCAATATCCTCAACATAATCACAATGTAAGCCTAACCAGGAGTGATTAGCAAGGCCTGTCAGCATACCTCATTCCAGAATCTAGATCAATGCCACTGAGCATATGAGCAGCTCTTGACCATTCTTGTTCTGATTCATATAACTCGGCAAGTTTTTCTCTGATTATCAAGACCTGAGTTGATTATGCATTACAATACTTAGTGCACTGAAAAATATTAGCAAGAATGGTTGGTTATCAAGGAAGGGAATGAAGTCCACAAAACAATATAATGCTAGCAATCACCTTCCCATAAAGGAGGACAACATCGATATTGTATCTTCTAAAATGTGTTATTATTTATGAAACCTAAACGTTATTACCACTATAGCTTGTTTCATGGGGCTAATCAGAAGATCTCATCCTGTTTTGCAGCCTAAGAGCTTGCACGCAAGCAACTTAATCAATCCACACATTAATCTATGATGTGATGCCAATACTAAATTCCCATTCACTTGACATGGAGAGCACGTAAGATCATCTCCGAAACCATCATCAACGTGCATAGCTTGTGAATCATACACAGGTAAGTAAGCTAAGCTACTACTTAGTACTACTTCCTAACAAGTCTACATAGAAGACAGATAACATGGGAAAGGAATAGCAATACAAAGCAAAGGCAGAATAACCTGCTCTTCAAATGAAACAACACGAGGTTGAATCTGACTGAGTGCATAGTGAGAAATCTCCTTCTGAAACTCGGCCTCCAATTTCCCCAATTCCTGAGCAAAATTCTGCAGAAGCTGTCTCGACACCACAAGTGGCACATCGTCCGATAACACTGAACAGAAATTCCAGTAGTTGAGAACGATTAGTCATAGGTGATTACTAGCATACAAGTAACCGAAACAGTTAACGAAGGAGAAGAGACACTAACTGTGGTCGATGAATTGCTTGGCTTGAGCGACATCGTTTGAGGCGAGTACGGTGGAGAGGATGTGCTTGTACTGCTCGACCTTCTGCCGCTGGTCACTGATCGCCGATGCGCTTGCGAAAGCGCTCTCCATTGTCGATTGGCTCGGTGATTTGATGATGTTAGGGTTTATCAGCCTGAATTTTCACAGGTTTTGGGTATGACCGTATGAGCTAGAAGAGTTGGGGCTCAGTACTGTTGTGGAGTATCGAAAATTAGATTCTTGTACCTCATGTTGTTAAATGATACCGCCCTGAATCTATTATCGAAAATTAATAAATCTGCAAGATGGTTCGTATCAAATTGTAAATTATTCAACAATTTATCATTATGAAATTTCGTAATTCATCAGTATATAAAAATTAAAAGATATATAATTTATACTATAAAAACTTCACATTATTCAAATACACAGGCCCTATAAATGGCTTTCTAATCTTCATATATAGAGATGGTATCGTACATTTATCATAACTAAAACATGTTAATACCCGACATATTATTCCATGTCGATTAAGTGAAATAAAATAAAATTAAAAAATATTAATGAATAGTAGTATGTTATATACCAAAATACTCCACTACAACTGCGTGGAAGCACGAATCATGTTGAGTTGGAAAAAATCTGATGCCATAATAGTTTTGAGATTCGAGTTTTAAAACGTTAAGATATATCAATAAACTAGTTTATTGTGGTGATTAACACACTACATGAAAACTGCAGATTAGCAAAAATCCGTCGCCATATAGCGACGAATCGCTACTCAATAGCGACGGATAACTTATCCGTGTTTATTAAACCGAGAATTTTTTTTAAAAAATAAAAAAGCTTTGGCGACGGATAATTTTATCCGTCGCTAAACTCCCTTTTATCTTCTCTAATCGGCAGAATCCCCCAATTCACTCTTCTCCCTTTTTCTTCCCTCCCGTTTTTCATCCTCTCCTCGCCTCCTCCGCCCGCCGACTGCCGCCCGCCGCCTCGCCTAGACTCCTCTTCAATCTCTCAATTCGGAATCAAGGTATTTATTAGCAAAACCATTACTTAATTTCAACTTTAATTTATAAGTGTTTGAGTATGTAGTTAGTTTGAGATTTGCAATTGATGTATTTGTGATGTGTATGGTAGCTACATTTGCTTAAATTGATATGTGTATATGTTGGTTTGATTTTGGAATATACTCATATGTAGCTAAATTTGTTTAAATTGATGTGTATGTGAAGTATGATGGTGCTAAATTAGTTTACATTTTATTCTTATGAAGAATTAGTTGAGTG
>JAYMSP010003405.1:0-19882 GCA_036897095.1 Plantago elongata
TATATATATATATATATGAATACATGTTCTTTATACGGACCTAGGACTAAATACATAAATTTAAACTTTGTTAGGACTTAAATCAAAAAGGATGATCAGTTATAGGACCCAAAATGCAATCCCCCGCCATATGCTAGTCAAACCATTCTTCTCAAAAATACAAAGAACTTTAGTTTTGTCATTTATTTTATTTACAACAAAAATTAAAATTAATCGGCATACGAATAAAACATTAAAAATTTAACATTCGTACGAACTTAATCAAATATATTACATGCATAACATTATAAATTCACAGTAATACGACTAGAATATCAAATACCATACAAATACAATGTGAAATCAAACCCCTATTTACCGAGGTTTTAATACAATCTTGAAAGTGTTCACAAATTTCATTAACAACCTCCAAAATCTCTTCGGGATTCATATCACGCCTCTTTTGTTTAGTGATGCATCCAAGAATAGCCCCGAGACTTTGTATCGTCTACAAATAAAAAAACACACACAATAAAAATTTTAATATTACAAGCACAACATGTATATAATAAGCCCCAAAATGGGATATGAAAGAGTCATTTCGATTGTAAAATTATCTTTTCGTTTGTAAAAGTGCCATTATAGTTTTGTAAATAGTTAAACGTTTCTTCTCTATTCTCTAGCAACCGTATACTAAGAAATGATATTCTCATGTTAAAGTGTCATTTCATTTTTGCAATTTGTTTAACGCTTCTTCTATTCTCCAACAATCTGCTACTAAGAAATGATATTTCAATCTCTCACCACTCACAAACTCATGACATACGCAACACCCCTTCACCCATCCCAGTTGTTGTTGTTTACGCATGAACTGTTGTGTGTGTTCAGATCAAACTCCAGCTCACATGCACCTTATTACGACTATAGAACTTTGAGTTGAAAAAGTCATTTCGCTTGTAAACGTGTCATTTCAGTTTGCAAACTGTCTAACATTTCTTCTCTATTCTCTAGCAATCGCATACTAAAAAACGCTATTCTCATGTTAAAGTGTCATTCGACTTCTTAAAGTGTCATTTCATTTTTGCAATTTGTTTAGCGCTTCTTCTATTATCCAACAACCTGCTACTAAGAAATGATATTTCAATTTTTCTCTGCTCACAAACTCATGCCACACGCAACACCCCTTCATCCATCTCAGTTGTTGTTTCCGCATGAACCGTTGTGAATGTTCAGATCAGACTTCGGTTCACATGCACCTTATTACGACTATAGAACTTTGAGTGCATGTGTGTACGACTCGATTAGATTATTCAATTTCACAACCCTGACTGTTATGAGAATCGTCCTATTCACTTTGTTCACTATTGGGCTAGAGTGCAGGTTGCCTCAATGCTAGGTCTCGCTATATTATAAGTCAGTCGCCATAAGCACAGACTATCAGATTTATTTCTCCATCAAAACTTTCAAAGGCATATTCTATGTGCATTAATTAATCTTTCTATTAAATCGATAAGGATATACTAAATGCATTAAATCAATAAATATATTTATATTTTTGGTCTAGATCTACTTGTTAAATTGCCACTTCTAGGTTAAATTATAATTGTCCGCTACTAATTTGCTATTCTTTATGTATTTGAAAGATCGTTAATAATTTTATATATTTTTTTCCAATTGAATTTATCAAACACTATTCTAGAGCTCTACACTAGACAAGTATCAAGCTCAGAATAATATTTAAACGACATTGATGTATATAGTTTAGGTATGGAGTTAGACACATAGTATAGTAATTAATATATAATTTATTTATAAAATTTACTAGCACCTCACCTAAGCACGGTGTATCCTTCCTTGTGTGTGTGTGTATAGAGTAAAAACTCCATACATACAGTCATATCGTCGGGACCGAGAAAAAAATATTCCCATAGAGAATTTATTTCTAAGTAGAGGTTTGTACTAAAAATATATTTTTCATAATGAAATAATGTGCATATATAACTTAAATGTTATATTTATTGAATAAAATTATTAAATACCAATTTGACAAGTTAAAGATGTTGTTTGTCCAGCAAGAAGTTCATATATAGATGAACTACTAATTACACGAAAGTTAAAAGATATACATACCACTCAAAAGTTTAAATTACTATCAGAAACAACTTTAAATAATTATTTGACGTCTTAAATTTCATCATGAAAATAATATATATAGTATAAATAATATGTCATTTATTACTATAGTAAGGTATAATTACTTAAGATTGTACCGGCATAAAGTAATAGAATATGATAATATTAAATTTATTCTTAGTTATAACTAGTCCTAAAATTTTTATAATTTATTTCTTTTATAGAGTATTACTGTATAAAATTTTAATATATATATATACACACACACATACCACGCTAGGATCCATTGATCCTATGGCACGGTTGAAATTGTTGCCCTGGAGTAAAGAATTCTTGACGGGTCACTTGCATATGCGTCCTTTGACGAAGCCAATCATAGTACTGTGGAATTGTTTCATGTCCAAAATGCACTTGTATTGTTTGGAGATGAAAATTACATCGAACATGATTAATATTCTCGAATAAGTCTAACACAATGAGAACATTGATAGAGAGAGGGTTCTGATGCCCTTTGTACTAGCATTGGTTTGATCACATCTTTAGGAATACTTTGGGGTATCCGAACTGCAGGTATCCCAAACTGCCGCGTAACACGGTCTGACATGCAAGCCTCCGTAATACTTAAGCAGTGAATAATTCCCCTATATTGAAAAATAGGGACCGCTTCCTCAGCCATTCGTACAAAAAGGTGTTCAATTCACCTTTTAAATGAGAGGTCAGTACCATAAGTATTACAAAAAAGATTCAAACTTAATGAAGACAAACGAATTATACTCAATGGCATACCTCATTTGGTGAGTAATGGTCTAGGACACTTCTATACATAAGGCGTTTAGGATCTTGACGTATATCTCCCAAGTTCCATGCTTCAAAATTAGGAAAATACTTGTATATCCACCCCTGAAATAGTACAAATACTTAATAAAAGTGCATTTTATCCAATTAAAATATGTAAAAATGTATGTGTAATATAGAGCGAGCAAACCTGGAGAAGTGTAAGACATCCATCTATTTGTGTACAGTTAATACGTGATGCAACTCCCAATTGTCTATATTGATTAACAAGTACAACAGCTCCGCATGCATACATGTCAACCTCATTCAGGTTAAGTAGGAATGGTAGAAATCCGACGGGAACTCTATGACCACTCTTTTCAACAAATAAAGATGTGCCTAACCACAACAGGTACATGATAGCATGTGAATCAGGTGGAAGACTTTGTGCTCTTAATGTGGACTCAAGGCTGCTACGACTGAGACCAGTATTTTTAAGGCGGCCACACAACTCATATTTTCCGGTAATTTGCATGAGTTGCTAATGTGAGCTTCAACGCTCCTGGTGACATTATCGTCTTAATCGCATGACCATGAACAGGATTTCCTAACAAATTGTGGACATCATGTAGGGTTATAATCATCTCACCAAATGGCATGTGAAAGCTATTAGTTTCAGGATGCAACCGTTCAACAAATGCACTAATCAAAGGTATGTTGATCTTCGGGTGCATACAATTGGGCAAGTGTGAGAGATGACTGTTGTTGACAATATGAACAATGCCCTCGTGTAAATATTCTTTAAAACGGTTTAAAGGCCGGGGTCCGTGACATCCCACTAGAACACAGCGATCCTGCAGATTTTAAAGTAAAGTAGTAGTAGTAAATAAGAATGAGTTAACAAAGAATCGTCGGATTTTAAAGAACTATAGATAATCAACAACAGTAAAATTTAAATGACTTACATTTCCTTTCCATATGGAGTGAGCAATGCGGCCTAAAAATCCTATTAGTAAATCTGCATTTGCAGGGCCTCCATCAATACCATGTGTTACCTCTCTCCAGGCCTAATTAGAAACAGTACTTGGCCTTGGCCTCCTGCTTGAATCCATATTGTTATCAGAATCCGCCCCGTCTCGAAAGTCAGCAAAAGGTATTTCCTTTTCAAGTTCTATAAGAGACCTAGTGCTGATAGAGTTTGGTGAATGGTACGACGAAGACTCCTCATCTCCCGTCGATGTAGTTTCTGTATCCTCATGATACATCGTTTCGTCCCTCCTTGCTCTCGCTGAAACAGGCATGGGACCCCTAAGATTTCCACCAGTGTTGTTCAGGCGTCTTTAAAACTCGTCGACTGGCATCTCTGGGCTATCCTTCTCCACCTTCCTCTTGCCCCGTCTTTTATCTTCAGCACCATTATTTCTTGACGCACCACCCTTATTGCGTTTCTGTAGGAAATTGAGAATATTATCAATGCTAAAAATCATAAATATCGACGTTCTAACAATATTGAAGTATGTGAGTATATGACTAATCATATATACTACGGAAATGATCTTGCGTTTAACAGCCCCTTGCAAACATACATGAATTCTGTATTCAGCTAGCTTCCTAGTTTTCGTTATTTCGAATTGATTATCCGTATTCTGTAATCAGATTCATCTGCAAACAGGCCTAAATCTAATCGAACGAATGAAGCTTAAGTAATCATTGATTGACACATGAAAGTAACAAGTGCCTATAAGCACAATAATTCAGTAAGCTAAGCAACAAGTTCATAAAAAATTTAGGACAATAGTTGAAAATTTGAAATGTATTTAATATAACATAAATTGAAGTGTAATTGATAATGAATTCCTTATCAATACGAGAGAAATAGAGTTACCGGAATGGAGTTTCTGGTATCGGAAAGTGCGAATCTCGAGCGGTATCTACGGCGGGGTTGGATCTGCAATTGATATGAGCATTGGGCTCCATAGGAATTCCGGTCTCCACCACCGGATTAGGCGCCGTGGAGGCGGTGGAAGAAGTGGCAGAGTGAGGTCGATAAGGGTAGGGATCGTCTCTGTACCTGTTCCTATTCACTTTCCACATCTTCAGTGCTTCACTTCACTTGCTTGTACGGATTTATGTACTCTTTCCGTTTTTGAACGAGAGTGAAGCCGAATCGAATATTTCATTATTTAGAGAGTTCGGCTAGACTTGTGTAGCAGTTGTACTCCATCACAATTATAATAACTCTGTATAATTGTTTATATTTATTGACCGTGATAATGTATATTTAGATTTTAGATCGAATAAAACTTCGACTAAATTAGTAATCAAATGTGTATACTATATTCTATGTGGCTATATTTGTAAAGTACATTAAATGTTCAACTAATTGTTAAACAGTGATAGAGAGTTTTAAATGTAAGTAAAATCAATTGCATTGATTCAACTTTTAGCTCCAAATACGATAATACACATTGTAAATAAATATATAATAATATTATTTTATTTATCTCAAATCTGAATATTTATCCAACACAAATTGCAAGTTACTTCCCCAACTTTATCTTGCCACGTTTTTCATTTTCTTGGATGAACCTGCACTCGTATAGTTCTCCAGTCATTTGTGAAGGATTGAACTATATCTAATAAGAGGGTGTGTCATCAAGATTGCTCAAGGCCAAAGGGCATGCTATATTTTCACTTCGCTTTTGATTTGTATCGTGGACGGAAAATTTCGGTGGATGTTGTATTTATCTTTTGTGTAAAACCTGGTATTGAGGTGTCAAATGTGTATGATGTCTAATGTGAGTAAAAAAGGACCAAATATAAGAGCTAAGGAAATGTGATAAAATGTGTAATTTTAGTGAGGAAATATATAATTTATACGAGCATGTAACATTTAATTATTATAAAACATTTTATGTTTTTAGTAATGTATGAAATTCTTTAAGACAACTAAGAAATGGCAAATGCACATGGAAAGAGCACAATTTTCCCGCTTTATCATTGAGTTTCGTTTCAAAATGCATAGAAATAAATACATTATACTAATGCACTTGTAATAGGGAAGCTCCAAAGTCCCACCTACCTATGCTACTGTCCAATTAACATACAATGCTACAGATGATTGTTGTGCCAAGTGATGAGCAACAACATTGCAATGGTACATATTGCATCTTTCCTTTGTTGAGTGTTGCTGGTAGAAAAGCACCAAGGAAAAGTAGCATAGCCACCCAGGATGAAGTTTTAATGACAGTCCTGAATGAATGTGGTATTTTGTTCCTCGGGTCTTCAGGGTCCTCACACATCTTTCATTGTCCCGTGACACAACTTCACCGCATAGAAACTGTTCATAAAAGAAAAGCAGACAAAGAGAAAAACAAGTGTATGTCAGTATCAGAGCAAAGCACATTTCAGGCCACAGAAAGCGGGTAACAGGTTTGTAATATCTGGACTAGAGAAGACAAGCAAGTACAAAGAGGGAGAAAATGAGCATGAAAGACTAATGAGATTCTCAACAAGAATCATGTAACCAACTAAGAGATTTTGTTGGTATGAATAGAACTTTGTTTGCTTAGGCTTAAAAAAAGCACACTCATTTTCTGTTCAGGAGACTAAGTGGGTGAAGTTTATGAATAAGAGGATGCAGATGAAGATTTATGTTAGTAAGTGCAACAACGATTTACCTCAACTGTGTGTTTGCAAAACTTTGGATTTTAAACTGATTATATGAAGCAGAATAGTGTAAAGGTGGATGATAGTTGTTTGAAAATGCAAAGGTAATCACCTGAGAGCGACTTGAAAACCCCAGCCTTTTTCATCATCTTTCAGATGAAATTATCAGGTGTTGGTTTTGCAAACACCATTTCTGGTGATTCTGCTGCAAAAGAGCTGGAAACAGGCCCTTATTAAAGTGAGTTGATGCTATGATTCACACGAGTAGAAAGGTCGGTGCTTGTAGGTGCACAAGATGAAGTTGCTCCAAATCAAGCCTGATTAGTTTGCAGGTGCAGGAGATAAAGATGCTCAGTATTAAGCATCAGGAATTTAATTCTTACTCTTAGTATGGTGCATGCCCCTTAACAATCACGCCCGAAAAAGAAAAAAAACAGAGCTACAAATTGAAAAGTCCATTTATGGAAATATGACACAAAATGAAAAGCCATGCACTGTATATGCATTGCTATGGATAAATATACGTCGTACTAGTTAATGGATGAATTAGTTGTACTAGTTAATGGATGAATGGATTAATGGGTTCGTATAATAGTAGTTAATATAAGTTAGTGGATGAAAGGTACAAGGTAGTGGTTGAGAGGTCCAAGGTAGTGGATGAACTAGTGGCTTGTCTCTTCATATCGCTTTTTACTTGTATAAATACCTCATATTTGTACTCTCAGTACACGCAATATAGGAACAATGTACTCTTCATTCTCTTCATTGATCTCTCTACTCTCTTTTTCTCTCAGCAAGTTATCAGCACGATAGTGCTCAACCAACTAATAGAAAATGTGCACTACGATTCGAAAGGAAAAGCTAGAAGAAGAAGAGAGCTCCAATTGACAATGAATGATGATCATCCCTCCATCTCTTGATTTCTCAACAATTATTCATTTAATTGTTTTAATGTTTGAGATTATATACTAATAAGTTCTTTCTTCTTGTAGTTCATTCTATGGATGTATGAAAGAACTTGGACGATGGTATGCTCATGACCTACTTAAGATTATAGCAAAGAATTTTGATCGGAGATGACGTGTATGACAAGTTTCGAGTCATGGGCTTACAAACGAATTATACCATCAATGGAGCTACATATACTTTGAAAAGATAAAACTATTACTTATCATCTTTGAAGATAAGTGCTATTTTGTTTATAGTTTACTTCCTTGAAGATTCTTTTTCCATATGGCATTATCTAACCACTCTAATTTTCTTATTAATGGTAAATAATATCCAAACTTAAGTTTTGGAAACTTTTCAAGTGGTGATAAAATGCAAAATTATATTCCCGAAGTGAATATGTGATAAAAGAATAAAGCCAAGAAAAGTCATATGCAATATATTTGATCACCATCCTCGATGAAAACTTAACAGGTTGAATACTTTAACATCAAAGATACGCAAATCTTAATTTTTATTATATAACCACCAAAACTGGTACAATGATTGATGGTTGTTAGACATACCAATGGATCATGATATCCATCAACACATTGGTTAATATTCAAACCATAAATCCATCAACAAATGGTTCAATATTCTAGCTTTGATTAGCTAAACAAAGCACACCCATATTAAACATATTTTATTGATGGTGATGCAAAGAAAGTGATAACTTACAACTTAAAGTTGGTAGTATTAATTTTTATAAATTTCTCAACTTGTAGTTGGAATATATGAATGATCAAATTCATGGGACAGTTATGCCGACATTTATATATACCCTCCACATATGGATTATGTGTGAATACATAAGTGCATGGCTTGATTTCATCATCATACAAGAGTTTGTACTCTAAAGAAACTGTGCTCAATGGCATATGTTAGACTAAATTCCTAAAGAAATTGATAGTCTTGCCAATTATGAAAGGCACATCAATTTTGTCCAATATCACATTATTGAAAGGTCAAATCTATATGATCATGTGCTGAAATCTATCTCGTGTTGTATTTATTATTATGACAAGACATAAGACTGAGATCAAGCATGAAATGAAGATCTTGAATTAACAAAATTCACACTTTTAAAATTGACAATTATTGATGTACTCGATGGCCTTTACCCACAAGTATGATCTTCAATTTGAGGTCAAATTGCATAAGAAAAATCCAACTGTGCAAATATATTGGCTCCCTATCATATTGTTTTCCGCGGAGAACTAATGCTTGGAGCATACACAAGTTGTATGAATATACATTGATTCCTAAGCTGGGCATTATATTTAATGAGCCCTAGTTTTTTCAGCTTAGGGGAGGAATAACATGAATAAACTGGTGAAAATTCGTAGAGCGAATGGAACCCATATATTCGAAAGTTCAAACTCGAACTAAAGATTCAGCTTCATGTTATTATATCAAGATATGTTCAAACATGAAATTTTATGATCTGAATGCTAACTTTGAGGCGTACAGAGTTACATATCAATTATAAATGACATGTGATGTATTCTTTTACCTCAGTAAATTACAGTTCTAGTCCTAAGTACAATACAATACAATACAATACAAGAAAATTGCAAGATAAGACTGTTGGTACTCCTGAAGAGTAATGTATGCCATAAAAGACATAGATATTTGAATCATAATAAATAGCCTATATGAAATGAAATGGTACCACAAAAATATTCAGATATCAATTATCAGTATTTACTTGAAAAATCTACGAAAGAGATTTGAAAAACCGATATGAATGGAACCAAAATATTTACAAGCATATGCAAAATCGATGGACATGTAAATTGAGATCTTACATGTAAGTCCATTCGATAACATCATGAGGACTTGAAATCCTTTTGATTAAACGAATTCGAAACACCGACAGGTTTTAACTTACAAGTAATATATCTTGAGAACTTTCAATGAGTGGGAGATATAATCTCCAACACTTAGTCCCAATGAGACTGAAAGTACCATATTATCAAATATGGATTGATTAAGTAAAGTTTCTTCAAGAACTAATGTCTCATATGTGAAACCTCTATACTCATATCAAAATCAACTTCATGTTGATAAAATACCAAATGGTATTCACCAAAGTGAACTATTGAAGTATGAGTTAAAATTCTCAATACTAATGAAAAGTAGTATTGGTTACACCAATGTTAACTTAACCTGAAGTTTGAGCATATGAATGAATACTTACGATGGTCACTTATTGTAATCCTTGAGTTTGACACATATGGTCCAGAAGTACCTTAATCATTTGTCAAACAAAAACTTTGATATTCATTTCTATACCTCCTGAAGAATTTATGTTTATCATAACAAGTAAAGGGAGATAATGACTGAAAAATCATTGGGTACTTTTGCGCATCACATGGGCAATTGCTGCACTCTTTTTCACTTCGATTAAGATTTTTATCCCACTGAATTTTTCCTAGAAAGGTTTTTAACAAGGCAACATCATAATAAACGCATATAATTATCTCCACCTACACATCTTTGATACATGTGATAAAGATAAGGTTATGAGACTTATTGGTCAAACCTTACGATATTATGGAGTGATGTTATGAATATTGAAACTAATTGATTTTCCAAGCCAAGTATTTGAAAGTTCTTCCGCATAAAGACGAGCTACATATTACAAAAGTTATTCTCCACCATCATCTATGAGATGACGATTACATTCAAGTACATAAGATTTGAAGATTTGCTCACCAAATCATATCAGACATCATCATTTGAGAAGTTGATCCAGAAGATTGGATTTCAGTAGTTTGAAGAAGTACAATGATGCATCGATCATGAGAGTTGGATATGCATTGCACTCTTTTTCCCTTAACTAAGTTTTTATCCCACTGAGTTTTTATTACCTAAGGTTTTTAACGAGGCAGTATATCACTCGCGTACCAACATCATCAACTACTGTACATTCAAGGGTTGAAGTGTTATGGATAAATGTACACTAGTTGTATGAATGAATGTATTAATGGGGTTAGTAGTTAATATGAGTTAGTGGGTGAGGTTATAAGGGAGTGGATGAGAATTTAATATAAACAAGTAGTGGAGATGAATTGTATCTTCATATCACTTCTTACTTGTATAAATATCCCATATACAATGTACTCTCCATTCTCTTCATTCTTCATTGCTCTCTCTACTCTCTTCATCATTTTCTCTCTTTTTCTCTCAACATGCACAATATTTTAATGGCTTCTACAATTAAAATTACCTCAAATGTGCCCTGATACTGAAACCATCGTATTTGACCTTGACAGTTTCAGTTATGTTCCTCCAACATCTCCCCAAGCATTTCCTCACCTCTCTTGGATATTTCTTCAGATTCTAACAATGTTGTGAGGAGCCTCGGGTACAAAGTCGAGAATTGAAGGGTACCAGACATCTCCTATAAGAAAGAGTGAAAAATTACTACCTGGAAGATATGACACAATAATGCTCAATTTCATAATTTTGGTTTCTACTTTCAGAAGGAAAGATCAACTCCAAACTGTTCTAACTAGGATCATATTCCAATATACAAGATTTGAAACTAAAACTAGCAAATCACATGCATATTAGAGACATGTCAAGGTAAAGAGCTGAATATCTGCGAGCCTTGGAACTTCTAGACGTAAAAGCCATTTATGTGTGACCCTTTATACCAACAGTGCTGCTTAAAATGAAAAATAACAGTACAAATGAGAACAGAAATGCTTAATGTCAGTTATTAATTATTCTTAATATCATGTAATAATATTTGCAGGGGTACATTCTGGTAAAGGGTTTAAGTTTGTTACTGCCAAACACTGCCAATATGTAAATGCGCATCTTATCAAAACAAAAACCCTGAAGATAAATTTGTAATTGGGCATTCCATAATCAGACTAAACAAGTTCATAAAATGAATGGGACAGATGGATCTATCATTTTAATAGCAGGAATTAAGTGAATAACAAAGCATGGTATGGCTACATCATGACTTAAACCAAGTCTATGTATTTGCAAAAACTGAGCCTGAAAACCTAGATACCAGTTACGCAGTCCATGTCAGAAAAATTTCAACAAAGAGCATGTTCCTAAAGTACAATGGATGGAGTTTGGAGTTTTCAAGCAACAGGATGCATTAATACACACTCAACATGTCCCTGGCATGAATCTGCATTTTCAGGTGTTTTATGATCTGAACATGCAGTCTACCCACATTAATAGAATCGTATTAGCCAATTTGGGTAGATACGTTAAAGGTACAATTTTTTGAAAAGGAGCTCAATGTATCCTTCTGGGCTCTAACCTCTACGGGTGCAACTTGCATGGAACGAAGTACTTTAATGGAATTGTGATCTGATTTCTAAGAACTAAAGTTGGCAACAAAATTGCTTCTAAATACTCTGTCCATTCCTTTATATTGTATATTCTCCTTTTTACCCACTCACAAAAACTAAGCTTTTCATTATTTAGGAAACTATATTACCATAATATCATTAATTATAGTGGCTACAATAATGGGTAGTATTTATTAGGGTATATATGGGGATAAAGCATTATCAATATCTACAAAGTCATAATCATTTAGAAACAAGATTATGCATTAAAAAAAAGGAGCCTATATTAATGGAGGGAGTAATAAGAAAGGTAATCCGGCAAAATGGAGTCTATAGTTCCACTTTCAACTGTAAGGGCATAAAAAAAAGTAGAGTTCAGATGTGAAGAGACAAACCCCTTGCTGAAACATTCCTTGTGTCCCAGCATTAGAAAGTTGAGGCTCAGTGGGCACCTGTTGCACATCAAATGCAATGATTAAAGGAACTCTCACTTAACAAAGGTGAGTAAAATGTTAGAGATACCGACCTTCCCCTTCTTACTAGCAACCGTATTATTGTCTTCCAGTTCCTTACTGGAATTAGCTCTCTTGGAACCTTTTCCAGTCACTTTAGATTTAGAGATCTGCTCTCGCCTGATACTCACAACATGGTTCATCCCCGTTGCATTATGGACAGAGAGAAGCTTAGATACATTTGGTCTGGGTTCGATGTCTAAAGGATTATTCACCTTTTCACATTCTTTTAGAGCTAGGTTTACGGTGTCAACTGCACTACTGTAACTGTCTAGCGACAGCGAGCCTTCTTCGCCCAATACTATGGCCCGCCTACAGAGGTCGTTGTAACGTCGGATCTTAGCTTGCACTTCATCCAGTTTTTCACTAAGAGGAACTCGGCTTGTGGCAGCATTCGTCCATCTCTGCAGTATATACTTGAAAGGTATATTGAAAACACCAGACATTTGGAGAACCACGATAGCATGCCTACAAAGGTAACCTTTATATTCAAATGAGCGACAAGAACAGAATATTTCAGACTTCAATTCATCCCACTCCACTTTAAAATCCTGATTACTTTCAAAGTCTTTAACGGCGTATAATTCATTGGGACCACTTTCTTTCTTCAGATGGCATGCTGAGGCTCCCAAGACCTCCATCTGGAACTTTTTGAATACCTCATGAGTATAAACAAGCAGCATTTGTTTCTCAAAAGGTGAAGGAGACTTCAGATCTGGTGTTTCGTGCCATGCATCAAAATTTGCCTTGGCTTCCTCTTCATATCTGTCTTGAAGAATTGAGTTATATTGCCCTATCAGACCTCTCAAGGTAGTTTCCTCATTGATATATTTGTCAAGGAAAGCATTCAGACTCCCAGATCTTGAAACTACGTATAAACCAGCAAAAGATACATCCCTCAGAAGTGCAGGTACCCAGAGTTTCCGATCATTGTATAACAACTGAAACCATTCATCTTCTTGAAGATTGAATCGTTCAAGTAACTTCCACCACCTCTTCTCAAATTTTTCTTCACCATATGACCGATTTATGCATTTATTGAATTTTTTCATGAAAGGATCATGCCAAATGGTAAGGAAGTCAAGCCGTTTAGGTACCTTTTCCAGTACATGCCACAAGTGAAAAAAATGACGAGTTTCTGGAAACACCAACGCCGTAGCAGCCTTTATATCCTCATTCTGGGCCGTGAGTAGCACTTTAGGACTTCGTCCACCCATTGCCGAAGAAAATGACTTCATCAGCCAGACAAATGTATAAATCGTATCATCAGCAATCAAAGCACAACCAAGAAGCGTGGGCTGAATATGATTGTTCACTCCAACGAAAAAAACCAAAGGAATTGCACACTTGCTAGCATAATAGGTGGTATCAAGTGAAACCACATCTCCAAAACATTTGAAATCCTCAACGCCTTTGCTATCAACCCAAAACACATTCCTCAGTCGACTATCGTCATTAAAGTCCACTGCACAAAAGAAATTCGAATTCTCCTCTTGCATACGTCCAAAAAACTCCAGCACACCCTCTGCACCCCCTTCTTCCAAATCCAAATACCTTCCCCTATCATCCTGGTTCCTAATCAAATTCTCCAACGAAAACTGCTTCAACGCAGAACCACCTGGACCCTTCTTCTTCCGCGATTTACCATCACTCCCAACAGCATCAACATTCCTATGACTCCTAAAAAAATGCGCTTGAGCCGGCAAAAGGTCATGATTATGCTCCTTAACAAAAGAATGAACATACCACTTCCCATCAGACCTCCGCTTAACATTCATACTAGCCTTACATCCAATTTTCGGCGTCGGCCTGGGATTAATAGCATCATCTGAATGCTGCTTATTCCCATACCTAATGCACGAAAACTTGGCATCGATGAACTCTTTCGACGCCCTGGAACGTCGACTGCTCAGCTTGGCAGTACCAAATCCAACCGATTTGGCATACTTCTTGTAATACTCATAAGCATCCTCATGGGAATCGAACTCAATCATATCCCTAGGGTCTAAGTTTGAGTCAGCTAAGACTTGAGTGTTGTTGTTCACTTCCATTTTTTCGTTCAATTTAGACAGAAACACGTATAATTGCAGAGAAATTTTCAAATTTCGAGCATATTGATTCGACTACCTACAGGTAAAGCTGAGATTATGGAAATTCAGATATGGAGAAAACGAATTAGGAGAGCTTGAAAAGTAGATAACTGCAAAGATTGATTATTGTACCTGAGCTGAAATTGGGCGTAGATGGTGCTCTGAATTTCTGCAATATCAGCACTTGTTCTGAATTCTGATATTTGACATGAATTTATGCCCGGGTTAGTTCTATGGACTGGTCGGACTTTCACCAGAAATTTAAGAGACGATTCGACCGGTGCCTACGTATATTGTAAGATGGGAAGAAGTTTAAAACTCGATCACTTCGATTTAAATCGCAACTTTTTAAGAAATTTAAGAGACAGACCAGGATTGAGGGACATGTATCTATATTAAGTTATAAACCTAATTTTAAAACTAGATTGCTCATGTCTAATTTATTTATTTATTTATTTTTAATATAATTTTTTTATTTTATTTAATACTGAAAATAAGAATACACGAAGAAATATAGAAAATTGTGAAAACATACAAAGGCACTAGAAAAGGAAATACAATAAAATCAACACCCTCACTATGAGCAAACATCAAGCTCACATACCACAAAAGTGGAGCAATGCCAACACGAAATATACAACATCAATCATAAGAATCATAAGTGGATAGACAGGGTGAGGCACAATCTTCCTTATCAGACCAAGTTGAATCCTCTTGAGACCCAACAGAACGATCAACTAGCCTCGGCAAGAAGATCAAGAGAACCTTTGATCTCTCCAATAACTTGCAAATCAGGCTAAAAGAAATCTGAAAAGCAAAAGTAAAATCATATTCACCATCCACTAACTGATCAAATACCTTCACAACTGTAACTTTCTCAAATGAACCGTACTAACCATTCCAACAACCAAATCCTTACTCCCAGAAGACAAACTACTAAGAACCGATTCTTTGGTGCTAGTGCACTATACAAGGCTTTCTGAACATATCATTTCGGAGGAGACTAATCCCTTGTGTCTTCATTAAACTTGCGCAATCTTCAAATCTTCGATTAAACTCCATTGCTAGGATTCTTCTGCATGGCCAACTTCGAAACATAAACAATTACATTCAAATGCCTAATCAATCATATGCAAGTTAAACTAGACTAGCATACTAAGTGATTTCATCTTTACAATGTTCAATTGAACCGAGAGTACTAGTCACCTTTTTGTACTAAAGATAAGTTATATGGTGATTGATCAAAAACTCAAAACGATATTCCTAATAGTATATCTAATAGCGTTTTTGCCCTCTAAATATCCAAACATATATTGAGTTTTGGTTAGATGACTTATATTGAGAAAATATTCATCGCAAAAAAATGTCAAGTAGTTTGAGCTTCTTGTTATTCTAGATAGTATCATATAACAGAGTTTTTGGTTGTGCCTACACATTGTAATAAGATATTTGATTTTTCTGCCCAATTAATTTTAATTAATTATTATTCATATGTTAGTAGTACGGTGTGGAATTTCGTTATTTGTTTTGTTAGGAATGTATAATTTGTATTCCAATTGTAGGCTGCATAAAATAAGCCAAACTTGCGCTTGCCTGTGTTTGTTGTATTTACACATTAGTTAACCTTTACCTGATGAGATTTCATTGGTACGCTACCTCCTATCGGCTCTTATTTATTTAGTTTTTTTTCCAGTTCACACTGCCCCCACATCACATATTTATAAGCAAAGTGTCTGAATGAAGGTTGATCTAGTCGGGGCTGTCCGGTTTTTGTTATTGGTGTAATGCTGCCTCCAACTAAAGAAGATTCGGCATTTTTTTTGAGGCATTGCTTGTTCAAACTCTGTTGGATAAAAATTGTCTGTTATAGTACCCCGATCCCTACGACTGATAATTATATATAACAATACTCCGACTACTATAATCGATAATTGTACAGTCCGATCCCTATAACTGATAATTATATATAACAATACTCCAACCACTATAATCGATAATTGTACGGTTTGAGTACGGTTGTTATAGTGCCCCGACCACTATAACTAATAATCTAAATGTCCGACTATGATCGTTATAGTGCCCCGATCACTATAACCGATAATTGTATATAACAATGCCCCGATATACAAATGAGATGCCCGGACAACCAATTTTCTGATGTGTACAAATGACAATGGAATGAAAAATCTGGGATCTTGCAAATGTGAGCTTTTCTTATTCAATTTTGATGAGAGCAGGCTGGATTGAAGTTGGTTAATCCAATGTGGTTGATGAATTTTGCAACGTAAATCTCATTTAATTTGCAACTCTTGTGGCCCACAGCTGCTAGCTCCCTTGGTCACGTGGTTGGGTAGAATGCATGAACGAAAACGCAGGGGCGCATATAGGTGTTATAGTGCCCTGGTCACTACAACCGGTAATTGTATACAATAACATTCCGACATATAATGACAATGTCCTGACATGTATAAGTGACTATACCCGAACATACAATTCTCCAATATGTATAAGTAATCATCCAGGACAAATAATATTCCAATATGCAGGGACGGACGCAGAAATATATGTCAGGAGTAGCGAATTTTTTTACTATAAATTTAATTTAAAAAATTCATTATTAATGACTAATAAAAGTTACGTTTTCAAAACTCACATAGTAAAGAACAATGTTTAGACTATAATTTTTTAAATTATGTGCTCATAAACAGGAGGAATTAGATATAATACAACTTTGTTTAGATTGAATAATTTTTCTTAAGTATATTAAGTAAATGAATTTACCATTGAATAGAAAAAAATAAAGAAACAAAGAGAGTAAATTGAAATAAAGTTAAGTATTTATAAAATGTGATTGTGAAATGTAAACTAAAAGAACATTAAAAAAGAGAAAAATAATAAAAAATGTTACTGAATCATAAAAAAATAATGAAAAATGTCAAGTAAATGGTAGAAAACATAAACAAAATGGTTGAAAAATTTAGCACTACTAAGAATCAAACTTGTGATCAATTGGCAGGGGAAGATTTAATAGAATATGGGTGCACCAATTGAGTTGTACCAGTTTCTCTCATAATTCATTCTTGCTAAATATATCACTATTCATTAAATTTTTGGAAGAGGTATAATAGTCATTTCATGTCCAAAATCGAGGGGTAGCGATTGTGGTCCCTTGCGCGTATGTAGGTCCGTCCCTGTCGATATGTATACAACAATACCTCGACATGTACAAGTGATCATGCCCGAAAACAATACAATCATATAAGAAGTCTAATAAAATTATTCATTTGAAAAATAAGAAAAATTATATAACTTCTCTAAAAACAATAAAGGTGTTACTAAAATCATGTCGTTGATTAAAATGTATATGTTATTTATAAAATGAATTATTTATTGATGTAAAAAAAATAATTACATTGAAGAATTTATTAATAAATTATGATCGTATTTAGATAGATTATATATAAACTGCATCTTAAAGATATACATGAAAATTAACTATTTATATATTTTTAATTGTTTAATAACACAATGGTTTGTGCAAGAATAAGGAAAATGTGCAATCCTATTTGATGTATACTGGGTCTGGTAAATTTGAATTTTGGAAAACAAGAAAGAGGATGTGAGAGGGGTTTGTTGTTTACATTAGTAAAGGAATTGATTTGCATTCTAAGCCCATAATTCAAATAGAGTTCAAATAAACTCTCCAATATTGGTCTTGCACCATCATTCCATCAATGCAATTGGGGACCTAATATTAATTAACAAGAGTTGTTTACGAATTACTCCTGTTTTGGAGCATCATGCCATGCGACGCCATCTAGAATCTTTTACACACTTTAAAATTTTATTCTGTAATAAACTGATAAGAAAAATAGATTTTTGATAATTTATTAACTATATTAAATTAATAAATTATATCACTGGTAAGAAAAAGAGATTTTGATAATTTATTAATTATATTAAATTAATAAATTATATCACGAACCGAAAACTATTCGTAGTTAATTCGAAAATTAAATATGGTTTCCATTATTAATGGAAGGACAGGTCTTAATACTATACTTTCTATTAACAAAATGGCCGTATCATCATCATCATCTTCTTCCTCTTCTCTTAATTCCCTCGTACCAGGCAAGAAGACAGAAGCTCATTTTCAAAAGCAAATAAAACTGCAGGCCAACATTCGGATTTCAATTGGCAATTTAATAGCAAGCTAAGGTTTTGATAACTTGTCTCCAGCTCGGTATTTTCTTTTTCCCTCTTGTTTTCCGTTTTATCAAATCAAGACTTTTCGTTTTCGATTTTGATGTCAACTCTGCGTTTCTTGCTCTGAATCTCGTGTCAAGGGCTAATTACACAGCTCGAACCCACCATTTTTTATTTGTGAATGCTTTCATTGTTTTGTTTTTCCCGTAATTTTATATGGATTCGACAATGGATAGCTTTGAGAGTGATTGGGGAATTTAATTTCACGGTGAGGTCATGATTGGATGTCAAGCTTTTGGTCGACGTCATGTCCGAACTCATAAGCTAGTAATATATGCTCCCAAAGACTCGTTCTTTTGTTTGTTTATCATGATATACGTCAACTCTCAGAATTATGAGTGTGATTGATGAATGTCGAAATGTATGTGAATGAAAATCAACATTGAGTTTTAGTCATCATGTATCGCGTTTTGAGTTTGGCCGGGATGGTGCAGAAAAGAGTACAACTATGGTTGTTCATTGCAATTTGCTAGTACCCATCCCACTGAAACAATTTTCACTGCTATCCTTTGTGGTCTCATGTTTACAGCCCTGCCTAGCAGATTATTTCTATTTTTCCCCAACAAGTGCTGTTTTGTTAGGGATAGTTGTAAGCACGATTAGACAAGAGAAACACTTGTATGTTTCTTACCGGCTTTAAAAAATGTAGTATCATCCCAGTTGCTTGTCTCCTGCAAAATTCGTACAAAGCCGGTAACGACTTTGGAATCAAATACTCATTTTGAAAATATTTGCCTTTCTTTACTAGAAGGAGATGACAGAGTTAACAGTTTATTATAGAATAAGTCTTTCAATCTTGCTACAAAGTGTGCTGAACTCGTCCAATGCAACCTTATAGTAGGAGTATATTTGAAAGTTTCATTAAGGCCTCACGGTCCTTTGAATAGCACGCCACAAGTTGAAGTTGAAAGTGAATTTTCTGCCGGTTTTTATTATTTTCGAGAAATTTAAGAGCTCAACTTGTTCTGCTCCTCCTGTTATGCTGCATCCACATTTTGTGCCCTTAAGGAACACCAAATAAAGGAAGATACACCCATATGCTAGGTCCATGTCATACTTAACAACCGTTATTTAAATTATCAATATCAACATCATTTTAATTACATGTATGAGATGTACTGTGTGCCTACAATCAAGCTATATAGAC
>JAYMSP010003406.1:0-19876 GCA_036897095.1 Plantago elongata
TAACTAAATGAAATGGCTCTATCTACAAATTGACCATAAAACATCATCACAATATCTATAGTAATGCAAAACAATGTTATCCACCAACACCACCACCACCACCACAATAATAATACTCTTTATTTATGTCTTGCATATGAACGTACATTTAATAACGTCTCATACCCGAAATAGCAAGTAAACCAGTGACCACTATTCTTTTTACTTTATTATCTATCGCTCGTATATCATTTTAGAATAACAAATCCAATAACATATTCCATTTAAGCTTCTTTAAAGACAGATGAAAGATTAAGGCTATCGAGGTAGATTGTTACTGCTACCCGGTTTAAATGTTTTCAAAAACAACAAAGCTCGACCAACCAAATAATAAAACCTTTACGTTAGTCAAACTCAATTTACTAATCATTATGCATTTTAAATATTGTTCAGCAACTGACTAACCAACCAGTTACACTCCTTGATCAATTGAAAAAGGAAAATCGAAGAATGACATTTGGGTGGATCAGAGAGTAGGGCAAATTGTGGTACAAACCTTTTTAATTTACACTTTTTGAGTTTATTTTATTTACTTGATTAATTCTAAGAATTTGATAAGTTGAACTTATATATGTATGCGCTTGATTAATATTGCAGACTGAGGTGGAGAGGAGGATCGCAGATAGGATGGAGACCGATCAGGAGTTGACTGTTGAAGAGCATGACAAAATCTTCTTACAAGTCAACCCACCAGACGAGAGGAGTCGAGTTTATGGTGTGGATAGTCGAGGAGTAGATGTCGCGTCCAACTATTCCATTGGTCAGTCCAACGCATCACGAGCTACCGGTTGTCATTACACACAGGTTGAGGTCGATAACCTTGTGACTCCTCCCCAAAACGAGATTGATACTCTGAAGAATACAGTTAAATCTCACCAGGCCCGTGTCGATCGTCAGTTCGAAGAGATGAAGTGGATGATAGCCCTCTTGGCCCAAGGACGTAATTTTGATGATGCTCCTCCTTCTTCTTTTTAGTTTTAGCTTTTATTATCTGAATGCTACTGTTTCTATTCATTCAACTCGATAATATATTAGGATACTTTACTTGTATACGAATATTAGATTTTAAATTAATTTATAAAATTTTCGTGCAATCCAACGTTCTTTTCTTCATTACAATTCTATTGGGTGACAATCAGGTTAAATATTCATGAAATAAAAAAAAAATTAAAAATCTGCCCAGTTTAAATTTCCCACCATTCCTGGTGACGGATAAGTTATCCAACATTTATCCGTCGCTATTCCTCGCCAGAAAGGCGACATAAGCTGGCGACGGATAACTTATCCGTCGCTAGAAACTTAACAACGCCCGTTTCAACGACGAGCGTTGTTATCCGTTGCCATACCGTTGCTAGAAACTTAACAACGCCCGTTTCAACGACGAGCGTTGTTATCCGTCGCCAGACCGTCGCTAGACGGTCTAGTGATGAATCGTTGGAGTTCCAGCGACGGATAACCGCGTCGCTAGAATTCCAGATTTTTGTAGTGATAACGGACTATTACAACTGCAGTTACACTATCTGAATTAATGTCATGATCAAAGTTAACTTTCCGTGAGACCATGACATTTATTACCATGATATATTACGACTTGGAAATACATCTTGGAAAAGAATCCCATTAATTCTCTAATAACTATCATACATAAGTATGTGTTGGACTGGATCAACATTTTTTTGAAATGGCAACAGAGAAACATTAGTGCTATTGGTTGTTCTGCTTTATTATACTTTAGCTGCTAGCATGTTTATAGTTTGTGAGAATACATTATGGATCCATGTACCCCCGATGTATGGTAATTACGCGTGTCAGCATAAGCATTGTGGTATAATACATTTGTGCAGGAGGATACTGTGTTGTTTCTGATCTTTCACATCCGTATAAGATATGTGAGTGTGTTCCATTTATTTCATGAACAGGTCTATAGCTTTCTATGAGTTTGTAATAATACTGCACAAAAATTTTTTGCAAACAAGATGGTTGTAAATTGATCACTACGAGTGAAGATTAGTAAGATTTCTGCTGAACTCATATAAACAGTTTTCTCAGTATATGCATTAGTTCCTGTGATCACGGCTTATTAATGTGAGTCGGCCGACCAAGCAAGGCTAATGACTAATATGTTGGATAGATATTGAGCTTGCAGAAACTATTATAGCAGTCAATGATTATCTTACAAGTCTATGGAATTGTGCGTGCCTAGTCAGTAACGATCTCCAAATTATTTTCGGATTATGGGTTTCCAACTCAATGATACATTCATACTTCATAATCTTTAGGAGAATGAACAAAGACGAGGCACATTTTACAGAATTGGAATTCATAACTTTCTCTCATTGTTTATAATCCTATTTGCCAGTGTTACAACAAACAAAAACAAAAAAGATTACCACCTTGAACTTCAGCTAATCTACTACACTTCTAAAGTGCAAACCGATTGCGTACCAAGAATCATAGGGAACCATCCATTTCCCAGATGCATATATGTGATCAACATGCTAAATAACAACATGAACTTGCAACAACTTTTCACTTTTCAAATCGAAATACCAACCATGAAATCACTTGTAAAAGCTCTTGTGAGTTTCAGGTCGGCTGCAAAATTGAGACAGAAGCAGAAAGAACTGTGATTCTTTCTGTGATGCATAATGTATACATCTGTGTGGATGATCCGCAAATGAGAGAAACATGCAGAATCATTACTCATGCTGGAAATAAAATCCTGTACAATGAATGAAGGTCTTTGAAGAAACAAGCCCCCTGCTAAACTTCTTCTGGTACAACTTCCAAACCTGTCAAAAAAATGAATGCCCCATCAGTCCATCTTCATATCATTGTTGTAGCTTAGGTGCTGGCTAATCTTGTATGTGAGTAAAATGGATTCTGCTAGACAAATTGGGGAAAATGTCAGAATGTAGAATCTTATACCAATGAAGAGAAAGCAGGTACAAGAAACTACTGCATGCAAATTATACTCCGACTGCACTATTACAAGCGAAAATGTACTTCATCTCAAGTCGAAGAAATGAGTAAGAATAATTCAGAGAAAGCACGAAATGCACTCCTATTCCTCTGACTCTGAGCGATACTTACAGGAGTGAATCCTCAAAACACGTTAAATCCCCTTTTGAAAACAAGTTTACTCAACATAATGGCACCAAATATCAAATGCATAATCTGCATATTTGTTCAAAGATTGTCTATACAAAAAACTTAACAATTTCTTCAACTTAGTATATATTTTTCTCCATATTCTGTAAAATTTCCAACTCTGATTCATCGTCGCCATCATCACTGTCATGTATAAGTCTGATAAATGATCAAACAGATGGAAAGCAACACAATCACTCACCTAAACAATCCAAAAATCGAACAAAAACAATCAATCAAGCCCAAGAGTTATCAAAGGCAGCAGATGTAATCGCCTGCGAAAACTCGGCATAACTTATCCTCCCATCCCCATCCTGATCCGCCTCCTTAATCATTCCAGTGAGCTCCTCAGCCGTCAGCGCATGACCAAGCTTAGCCATAGAGTGAGCCAGCTCACAAGCCGTGATATAACCATTTCCATCCCTATCAAACATCTTAAACAGCTGCTTCAACTGCTCCTCCGAGTACGGCGATTTCGCCGGCAGAAGCTCCGGCGCCACCAGTGCCACAAACTCCGAAAACTCAACCAGACCGTTGCTGTTCGTGTCGGCTTTCTGGATCAGCGCGTCAAGCTGATCAGAGCTAGGTTTCAGCCCGAGCGATCGCAGAAGCGAGCCGAGCTCGAGCTGCGTGAGGCTGCCGTCGTTATTCCGGTCGAAGGATCGGAAAATCTCACGCAGCTCGGCTAACTGCTCGTCGTCTAGTTTCACGGCTGGCTTCTGACTCATTGCTAGCTTCCCTCAATCAAAATCAGGAGGCTCGGATTTCCGTGTTTGTTTTGTCTCTGTGAATGTGCAATGTGAGCACGTTGAATTTTGGATGGATTCTTCTTCTTCTTTTTCTTCTTGTTTTGTGAGAGTATGAGTGAGGCGTTGGGAGAATCGGAACTTGGAGAGAGAGAGAGAGAGAGCAAATCAATCGGATCGAAAGGTTGAATGAAGAAGAAGAAGAAGAATGGATTTGATGGAATGAGACGATGCCGTTTTGTCTGTATTTTGATAGCACGTAGTTGGATAGATAGAGTATGTTACAGATTTAATTAATTTGTGGCCTTTTAGGTACATAATTCCATGACAGTTTTTAAAATGTGATATTATTAATGGTACTACTGTTTGGTGAACGGCGCTAACTTTGATTCCATTGGAAAAATTGATTCTCGGCACGGCTATCTGTAGCTGTTTAATGTGGTGTAAATAACTTGTAGAGTATTTGGCATTTAGGTATAAATTGGAAGTGAAAAAAGTGTATTCTTACATAAAACTCAAATCTCAATTTTGAATAAATACTTAGATGTTGTAAATTTATAATTTACTAGAATATAGTAAAATCTTAGGTTCTTAGTTAAATGTCCTAAATTTTGATAATAATTTTAATGATTAATTCAAGAAACTACTTTTTTTCTAATTATCCAAGAAAAAATTATTGAAAATTTAAAACCTGAGCTAGATTAATTCCAAACTGTATTGGCATTTGAGTAAAAAGTAGTGTATAGTATAAGTCGAAAGTTTGGGATTTGGAGTAATATGGAAATGGAATAGAAACGGAACGGCACGAATGGCGGGAATTACGTGACATAGGCACGTCTACTTTGTCAACCTTTTATTTTAAACTTGTTGCAACTTCGTCCCTGGATATTCACAACTCCAACAAGGGTCCCCCACCTTTTGAATTTCCGTGATCCATCCTTCACGGCTTCTTCAGTTCTTGTATTCCAAAGAGAATGAGTCTAAACAAACCCACACCTTCCTCTCTCTAATTGCATAATAAGTAGTGAGAAAATATTAACCTCACCGGAAGTTGATTCCATGAAAAGAGAGTATCAATTTCTTATCTAAATCACAACACTTTGTATTTTTAAGAGTTATATTGAAGTTTGAAGATGATAACAATAGCTAATGTTTTTCAACCCGGATAATTAGTTACTAGTCTATGCAGGTTGGTGCATTAAAAATTTAAGATACTTGAGCGCAGGTGGTAGATATGATAAGTGACTAGATATGATAAATGACTACATGGCAAGGAAATTAGGACTTCAAATATGTTTGATATACAATTCGACAAAACTTAATTTTAATTGTCTTTAAACAAGCTATTTAAATTGAATTTTACCAATTCGAATTGCAAACAGTCACATAAGTTTTCAGTTGTTGTCGAACCAAATACAAGCAGGTCAACATTTGACGCATGCTCAACAGAGTGATGGAGTAGAATTCATCATAGTTTATCACCCATGGCCATCATAACATATTAAGAAGCTGGATTTTATCTTTTGAGATATATCAATAACTTCAATGAAATTGAGCAAGTATTAACAATTCTGATTAATTAAAATATCAAACCTCTAAAATTCTTATATGGGTTTATTATTAGGATCCAAGAGTATGCACTGCCCTGGCAAGTCACATTGGTTACCCTTAATTTGACCAAGTTTATCTGACTTTACTATTCTCCCTTGCTGTGGTTCTGAATTCTGAAATCCAATGAAGTAGGTAGATCAACAATTATTATTATTTGGTCTACTTCATTGGCCGACCATGGCGAACTATGATTGAAGTCAATGACTGTTGTTACTTGTTAGCTTGCAAGTTGCAACATCTCTATCTCTGATCTGGTCAGGTTCTAGAATTCGTTCAACTAGTTAGACTTGGACCAGTCTAAAAAAAATACTCTTAACTTCAAAGCCTTCCCAAAAGTAACTGAAGGCTCAGTCAAAGGGTCAAGCAATTCCAATTTCCAACCTTGGCTAAGAGTCCAAGATAGATGTTGAACTCAAACAGGCAAAGCATGTAAGCAGCATATTCAGAAAATGATGCAACCCAACATAACTGTAACTACGCCAATTTAACCAGAGATAACAAGAATGTTGTCTGATAGGTACTCGCGTATTCGGTAAAACATGACAAGGTATCAAAGTTGTGGGTATCTTTTACCATCGCGCACATTTACTACTCTCCTAGAATCTATTTGGCACCTGATATATTTGACACTGTAATAGTGCAAAGCACCATTGTACAAGCCCCGCATGTCTATACATGACATTTACATGTCATAGCTCTATGCAACAAGTACCTGGTTACCATTCCAAAAGCGGGTTTCCTTCCTTCACAAGAACAAAGAGGCCACCATCCCCTCTAGAGATACGGAGATCTTTGTCAAGGTATGTAATCAGGAGCCACGATTTTGACCTCTCGCCAGGAATCGGGATCTTAAGAGGAGGCTGCCCAGAGATAGTTCGTGCAATGCCTGAAACAGCATTTTGTAGTGGTCCCAGAGCTTGTTGGACAGGTGACAAACTTATATTCTGCCCAAAAATATTTATGCTTTCTGGAAGCTCAATGCTGGACTTAATTTCTGGAGGCTTAAAGTTCCCTTCTTTAAATTCAACCTGTACAGCATTACTTAAAGTAGTTATCATGTGATATTCCTCCCAAACTGAACTACCAATTTATATTCAAGCAATGATATTGGTAAAACGTGAATATATGGGAAGTAATGAAAAGGTAAGAGTGTGGGTCATAGGGCCAGGCTGCCAGATGATAAAAATTAACTGTCAAAATAAATGCTTTAAATTAAATTGTATGTAAACTTTTTAGGAAAAAAAATAGTTCTTCCCAGCACTAGGAAGAACTCTACCACAACCCTCAAGTGTTTGACACACCCACCCAGTCTACACTAATCTTAACTCTCAGTGGTTTTTCTTAATTTTTAAGGAAAAGAAGTCATGCATGAGACTTGCTCTATAAATATTCAATCGGATTGGCACTGCTCAAACTCGTCGTCACATTATTCACGTAAAAATGAAGACCAGATCAAAATTTGTGCAAGTATTCAAACAATAGCATCTACATAACTGCATTCAAGCTCTCCTACAACCATGGAACATCAAGTGATAGAATGCATACCTGTATTCTGCAAGGCGTTTGTACTTCAAACGATGCAGAAGCACTAAAAGATAATGTCGAAACAGGACTTGACAAAGTCACTGAGTTATCTATGGTCAAGGTCCTTGTGTTAATTGATTGGGAAATCTGCTCAACTTTCACCAGTGGAATACTGCCTGCTGCTAGCAGAGGTAATAATTCAGAGAAGGCTGTGTACCTGATGCAAGTGATCCACATTATATTGCAAGGTTTAAGGCAATGGTGGAAATCCACCTGAAATGCCTGGGTAACATGCATTTATTTAAACCTCATATTTATCATACATATAAATAGTTATAAACTTGACTGTCATAAACCATCTAACTCATAAGCACCTTAGTAAAAGAAAAAATCAACTCAATTGATTCATTGATGTAACAGCAAACACAGGTATTGAAGGTCAAAATAAAAAAGCGATATAGTATCATATTAGTGAAAATCTGGACACCATCAAGGCCAAGTCAAGTTCTAGATCATATTTCGATTTCTATAATTGCTGAGTTTACAGGGTGTGCTCTACGCCATTTCCTTCCCAACACCTAAATCTTTTAAGCTAGACACATTTGAATAGTCAAGGCGTGAATAACTCAGCTAAAACGCCCAGATATAACACTAAAATATTATACAACTGAGCGATTGATTTGATAAGGTGCACTAGGCATGATGCCAAAGTAGCACTGAACCACTCATCAGAAACATCAGTCCACAGAGCACACTGGCTGCGGTGGGAGAAATAGTATGCCACATGCAGTATTCATGAAATGAGTATGCACTTTTTACCACGGTCAGCCGTGTAGGTGCTCTCACAGAGTCTTATATCAAATTTATATTACAGCATTTTTAGCAATAGCATGCACTCACTGCATGTTATCTAAAACCTCAGTAAGCATGACACTGTAAGACACAATGATTGTGCAATGAGCAATACCATGATAAACGTCCAGTGGCAATGCTCCTCTATGTAGGTTATATAATATCACAAGAGTAATTTAGCATCCACCTAATCTTTTTTTTTTAATCTCACTTCACTTGTACACTTGATTTTACAATAATGCAACCATGTATCTCCCCTTCGCAAATCCTAGTGAAGTAGAGGAACTCATAGTTATCTTGACCCAGTTCACAAGTGCCAGATATCATTGACCAGAAGAAAGAAACATGTAAATCACAGACTTGGTGGGTCTGATTCAGGCAGTTTCTGGGCCGAAAACTGAATTTTACCAAATTTTCATTTTTCATTGATTTCTACATGCACAAAAACCCACGACACTCTTAAAGAGCCTATTGATCACAAGTTGCACATGGAGCAGCAGGGAAGCACGTGACAAGTTAGTCTTATTTGATGCCTGCTTGGGTGTGCGGGCGGTAATTCTGACAGTTATATCTCGTAAAATTTAAGCATCAAATATAATTTGAACTAATAAGGAGTATACAACAAGAACAATTATTAAATAACAAGATGAGAAAAGTCATCAGTACGACTATATGCATTATCAGGAACAAATCAGTAAAATAAGCAGCATAAAGAGTTAGATGGACACAAAATAAATAACTCGAAAAGGAGGACCCAGTTAAAATGCAGTATATCGAACAAAACGGAAAATCTTATTGCAGCTGAAACCGGCGAAAATGTATGTCTTAAGTGCACTGTGAGATCAGGATTTCAGAAATTGGGTGAAAAATCATAGTACTGGAACAATTTTTATAGACAAACAGATATGTTTCATCTCTATTGAGAAAAATAGAACTAGCCCTCTGCAGAACAAAGATGCAAGTGCTTAAGATGTCAAACAAGGTTAATGTTGCAAAATGTTTGAAGGCTGCAGCATAAACTTCTAGGCATTTTTCCAACATAAATCTCATGAAAGGACTCAGAATTAGTCAGGATGAGAATAGGACTTGGGATATTTAAGGCCGTAAAGGACTAAAGCAGCAGAACATGGAGTATGTGACAAGAGCTAAAGCTCAGCTTTAGGGAGAATTGGAAATAAAATGACTTGGACTTAGGGAAGGGCATAGCTTGGGGGCAACAAAATGCAGACATAAGTTCAGCTAATTGGTCCACAGTCCAAAAGAATACTCAAGAACAAACTCCAAGTTAGTCTCTATTCATTCAAGAATTTCGCCAGTCACTAGGATCCTCACCAACTCAAACAAGAATTTTCATTGGTGGTTTACAAACAAACCTTTACGACATACAGATGAGCTCAATACTGAGCAGATAAACAACCTTAGCATCACAATCAGCCTCCACAATGGGCACAGCCTTTTAACACTTTGCAGTTGCCATTTCTAAAAAATACATTCACTAAATTTTGAACTATAAACCCCTAAGACTATGAGCGGAAACAACCGTGTGCATATTATATGATAACTAACCATCCGATCAACACTTTGACGTATTGAGTTCAAATCCGTTATCTATCTCGCTCTTCCTTTACTAGTATGAAGTATCATATTCATTCTAATAATTCTTAGTTAACTTCTCCCCTAGTAATCTTCGATTCTTCGTCAATCAAACCATTTACTACCAAATCCTAATTCACAAGTTACATAAATGAAGCACATCAATGATCAATGCACACACACACAAAACACCACAAACGAAACAGGAGTGAACTCACATTAAAATCCAGTTCCCATCAAGCAACTCAGCACATTCTGTCGGTGCAGGAGTCGGATTCGCAGCTTCCAACTGACTAACGAGCTCCAGAACCTCCGCCCGTACTTCAGGCGAAGCACTGTACCCCAAATCCGACCCGTAGACAGTATCAATCAAAGCTCGCTTGAGCTCGTAAAGCTTCCCATCCTCCTTCTCATATTCTACTTTCATTCCAATCGTACTACCATTTCCCAATTCCACTCCAGCTCCGCCCCATTCGTCGTCGTTCAAAGGAGGATCCGCCGAAAACTTCAGGACAGGTTCTGGTTCGGGCTCGGACTTTTCGCCCCACTCGTCGACGAACTCAGGTATGGGGTCGTCGGAAGAGGAGGAGCGTACGGAGAAGTTGAATTTGGGGGTTTTGGAGAAGGAGAGGGAAATTGGTTTGAAAGGAGTTGGGGTGAAGTTTTTGGGTGAGAATTTGGGAGAGAGGATAGATGAAGAGTGGGGGTTTAGGAGAAGCGACATTGGTTGATAAGCTTCGATGGTGATGCAGAGGTTTCTTTTGGTGTTTCAATGGAAATGGTGTGTAAATTTCTGGAAAATCAGATTTTGAGTATGTGGAGAGAGATGATTACTGCACTACAAGTGCCTAGTGTCTACACATCTATCGTCACGTTTTTCATTGACACAGAGCTGATTTCAAGCAGCACCCAAACATTAAAAATACGAATTAAAAAAAATATAACTCATACTAAATTTTAAATTTTAAAATTTAACGAACTTAAATTTGTAAAATTAAAAACGTAGTTCGACACCTTATACCTTCTTATACTTAACATTAAAATTTTTAAAATAAATTCGTGAACTAGAATAAATATGCAGCGAAATTATTAATCATAAAATCCTTAAAACTTTACAAAGTAGAAAATCGTGAGCTTGTAATATTGAAGGGATTCTTATAGTGAACACTGCTCCGGCAACGCTCCACTCCAATAGCTCGACTTCAAATCTAAGATGAATAATTTAAAAAGGAATCAGGCGTGACGACTAACTGAGCAAGTATTCATGCACGTGCCATAACCTAAAGTTCTATCTTCATATATTTTAATATTTGTTGATCTTGTTTAATACAATGCATCCTATGATTTGACTTAACCTGACACTAAACACATGAACTTGATCTTTAAATTCTGAAAATTCTTAGCTTCATCTTGAAAAGTTTATCTTGATTCTTAACATGATCGCAAGCTCACTTGGCATCATAGATTTCTAGTCCATGGTGACTATCTATCAGTCGGATCATTTTCAGGATCATCTTCATTGAATATGAAATAACAACTACCGGCTTTAGGACTTTGATCTCTATCCATTGAATACATATAAAATTGACGGCCTCAGGACCTTGATCCTTATCCGTTGAATATGAGCATGAACATAATTGTCACAAATATCAGGATATTCTCCTACAAACCCCTAATTTATCTTTAACTAATTTTTCTTGACTTAAGATCTTATTAACATGTATATATATTCTTAGATTCCAAATGCATGAATATATGATTCTAACCGTGTGTCCGTCAACAACACAACAATTATATCTGCATCCGTAGACATAATCTAACATAATTGGGTTTGTAATCATCAATTGTCATAAGCTTCTACATGAATGTCACAATGATAATATATTTTACTACCAGCATACTAAAAGCTTAATTAAATGGAGTCTAAGTAAACACAACAGACAAGCTTATACTAAATCCGAAAATAAGAACTAACCTACAACATGTGAAACATTGACAAAATTAGAATTCAATTAACAGCATCAAGTACCTTTAGAAAATAAAAAACCAGCATCCGTGGAGAACTAAATTATATAGCAGTGTATACAATTACATCGTGGGCAAGTACAAAGATTACTAATATGAGTATTTCTACAATCAAGCAAATTTTTACCAACCGGCCGTAAATAAAAAATTAAAATATTTATTCCATTAATTTTAAACTATTAAAACAAAAATAATTAATTCAAAAAAAATATTATTTTATAAAATATTTGAAAAAATAAATTTAATTTTTTATTAATATTTAGTTTTTTTAATTTAAATATTCATAAGGCGACAGGACGATCGGCTTATTGTCTTGGTGACACCCCATTGCCCTTCTGCCTTATAAATATTTAAATTAGAAAAATATAAATATCAATTAAAAATTTTTAATTTGACTTCTAAAATAGTTTTACAATTAAAATAATATATATTTTAAGAATTATTAAATTTTTACTTTAATATTTTAAAATTTAATGGAATAGATATATTAATTTTTTGACATAATTACAAATTAGTGTAACTTTTAAAACTTCTTACACTTTAATGATACATGAAAAACTTCCTACAGATTAGTGATATTTAGTACACTCGAAATAAAATACACTAGAGTTAATAAAATCTATCCCATATTTATAGTAAACTAAGTAAACACGTTCACATGTCAGTTGAAATAAATTAAACAAACATATGCTAATTGATACAATCATCATTATCAAAGTAATTATCCTTCTAGGTTCCTACGTTTTTTATTGTCAGATTTTTTTACTAATTAGTATGATGCTTGTTTCGTTTTGCTTGATTATATTATATAATGCTTATAATTTAATGTTAAATTATGTATACCATACTAATATGATATTTGTTAAATGATGCTTGCAGTACTAATATAATGCTTGATTTTCATTTGATGCTTTGAATTATACGATGTTTGTAATGTAATGTTAAGTGATTCTTGCAGTATGTTTGTTTCCTATTGATGATGTTTGTAATATAATGTTAAATGATGCTTATAATTAAATTTAGAAGAAAAATACTTGGAGATGATAATAAACGTTAAAATTTTATAGAAAAAAGTTAAAAATTGGAATAAAGATACTTGCAAAATTGGAAGAGTGAAGCTTGTAAAATTAGAAAAAAAAATACTTGGAGATAGATCAAAATAAATTAGAAAAAACATAACTTGGGTGAATGATGCTTGGTTAATTTGATGATGCTTGCATCATCTTATTTTATTCACTATTCTAATGTAACCAAATTTAAACGGAATCTGATTAGTTAATTGTAGATTTATTTTTATTATTAAATATAATACTTGTAAGAACCGCAAATTCCCTTATGTATTCGAAGAATTAATTTAATATAAAGTTATTATTTCGTACGGACGAAAATATTGACTAGTGATATTGAGTCGAATTAGGAATTTAAACGCCGATCTTATTCGTCGTAAATTGCAAATTGATATTATATTAATAAAATAATAATAAGAATAATAAAAATTATTTATTTTAATTTTTCTATGGCTTGAGTTCGACTCAAATATTGCCTGAGAATCGATTTTGCATTTTTCCGAATTTTATTTATGAGTCGTTTGGAAGCCAGAAGAAGCCAGGTGTATATAATGGTAGAATTACCAAGATACCCCTGCCCTCTTCTTTTCCTTTCTTTTCTAGCATGTTCATTTTGGACATTTCTCCTTCTTCTTCCCCAAATTTCCTTCCCCGTTCATTCTCTTCTTCCCGTGCCATTACAGCCCCTCCTCTGTGCTTCCCCGTTCATTCTCTTCTTCCCGTGCCATTACAGCCCCTCCTCCGTGCTTCCCCATTCCTTCACCAAATCCGCCCGTCTCCGCGCCAATTCTCGTGCCAATTCTCGTGCCAATTCCATCCAAACCCGTGCCAAGCCGCTGTGGGACCCCCCATGCGCGTGCCAAAGGCGGCCGGAAACACGCGTCCGATGGAGGAGGAACGGCGTGGGGTGACTCAGCACCACGCGGCACACGGAGGACCCTCCGACATTGTTCTCCCCACACTCCATTACTCTTCTTCTTCTCCTCGTTTTCTTCTCAATCCACCACTCCCCCGCCACTGTTCCTCCGCCTTGCTCCGCCACAGCACCACCACTACCCGGCCACCGTGCCACCACCCCTCAACTGCCCATTTTTTCCGGATTAGAGTCGTTATAACGCGACCAATTTTTTCGGTTAGTGTCCCTCTTTTTCGATTATACTCGAAATAAGAAAAGGGAGACTGAGTAGTAATTAATTACAGCCTCTTGCCGTCCCGTCACCACCACCTCGATCACCGACCCTGCTTGCCTTTCCTTTACTCGTGCGCTCGCACTCTGCTCGGTTAGTGTCGCCCTTTTTCCTCGTTTATTGTCGAATTTTGGGGGAAATAAAATATATCGTTATGATGTTTAAATTATTTAACAGTAAATTGCATATGTAGCTAGTACTAGTGTATAATGTATATTGCGTAACTGAATTAGATATAGTGTCGACTGGCCGTCGACTATAGAAATTACCGCAGGTTGCGGACTATTTGCTTGAGTCTAAGTTTTGGTTATATTGTATATTGCTGGATTGCGTAATTATGTATAGACGTCGACTGGCCGTCGACTATAGGATATGATATACTGCATGTTGTATTGACCTGTTGAGGCTCAGTACTTGCATACATACTGTTATAGGTCTGAAAATGTACCGAGACAGACTTGTCATCTGTTGTCTGGATTTTTGCTCGGTTAGAGTTCATATGTCGGATTTAATTTCATAAAGTAAGAAGTTATGTCAAATTGACTATTTTCCGAGAAATTAAATATTTTATTAAAAGGAAATTATTTAATATTAAAATAATAATCTAGTTTTGTTAAACAGGTTGATTATTCTGAACGACGATTAATTAATTAATTAAGGTGTCGTAGGTTCTGCAGTAATTAGGAAACTCGGATATTGAGTCGGTTTTTTCGTACGTCATAGGACTTTGAGAAATAGTGTGCTTAGACGTCGTCATTTAAAATGTTGTAATTGTTTGGGGAAATATTGTCGGGAGTATTTTAAATTATTTAGCGTTGGAATTAAGTAGTATTGTCTATTTATTTATCAAGAATTACGAAGTCGCATAACTTGCAAGATATCCACGGTGAGTGATTACGAGCTTTCGGCATCCGGCCCTGGGAAAGTTGATACTGTTCATTCCTTGCAATTTCATACATGTTCCTGTTTTCGTACCTGTATGTCTAACTCTGACTGCGGCCACCCAACAACGATCGATTGACTCCGACTCGATTATAGATTTCGATTTCTAACTGTATAACTGTAGATGACTTGTACTTAGGGATACCTTACCTGTATTGACTTGATATTCTATTATTTCAGTTACTGATTAATACTTTACCATGAGTCTGTATCTGATCCCGTTACTGATCATCATGAACTGTATTGCACGAAAATTGTTTTTCTGAAAAAGCAACCACACACTGTTTTGAAAATTTTGGGAAACTGTCCTGGTCGACTTGTTCAACAACCTGCTTTAAGCGGCCTGCAGCGCTATACGTTCGGGCAAGTCGACATACTGTTAAAGCGTCCTTCATCGCTATATACTGATGTTGGGTTATACAACCTGCAGCAATACTGTTACTGACGCTGGGTGATGCCACCTGCAGCGATATCTCTTTCCGGGCTCGTGTTTACTTGTTGGACTATTCAAACGTTCCTATTTATGTGTTGCGATGGGTCGCTATCCATCATTTATGCAACTCCCTGGAGATCGCTACTCCACCCTGTTATGAACCAATACCTAATCAGCTTGGTCTAGCCCAAGACAGAAACTTTTTAGTACTGTAAATCTGGCAACTTTCATGTGCTAAGATCGAGAGTGCGTATTCTCGGTTTCCTTATTATAAAAATGTATGTCCCGCGTGGTGTGTTGGTTTGCTATACTGTTGCATTCATGCATTTTCATGCATGCCTGATTATCCTCACTGAGTCTTTATGACTGACACTCTCCAATGTTTCAATAATTCCGCTTTCTCAGATTTTGAGCACGAAGAGAGGACCAGGTAGCTAAGCAGACAGACGGACTCTGGCTTGTTTCCGCTGCTGATCTGATAGTATAAATGTGTGTTCTATTTACCGAATTATAACGTACAATTGGGGATTGTAACAAATAATATTTTGATATATTTATGTATTTGGATGTTCGGCACAATCCTTGACATCCGGACCAAACCGGGGCCATTACAGAGTGGTATCAGAGCTCGGTTTGGACCAATAGGGCCGTGACGTACTTCCAAATACCAACTCCTATAATATTTTCAAAAGTGGGGGAGGGGAGAGACACGTAGCTATGCACTATTATCATCTATAATTACTGACTTCGACAGATATTCCCGGTATTAGTTGTACAGTCCTGAGTGGACGAAGCTAGGTTCAGGTACTAATTGCGACTTTTAAATTACTTACCTATAGCACCATGACTGACCCGACACCCTTAATTCAAGAGAGTAATAACCCGTAGTCACTCCCTCGAGTCGAGTCACCGCCTTTAGAAAAGCCTAGTTGGACATGGGAATCCCTACCGAACTTTTTAAAGACCTAAACATAGGCCTTAAGGTGCAACCTTCTGGAGGAATCGGATTATGTGAAGAATGTCCTGTAGAATTCGAGTATTGTTAAGGAATAGTCTATTAATATACTATTGTATCGACCACTGATTGTTAACTGAGCTATACGCCCTCTCCACATTTCAGACAAACAAGATGTCAGAACCCAACAGGCCACAACCCGAAGCTCAGGGTGAAGAGTTCACACCCCCACAAATAGCTTCACCAAACCCAGAGGTAATCCCTCCGACTCCCGGAGCGGGAGAAAACGACACCAGAGGAAGCATGCAAGAAATGCTATCCTTCTGGACCTTTCTCACTTAGCAGTGGCAGAATCACCAGCCGTTGACTATTGCGGCTCATTCGTCGGCTGTACAGAGCAACGACCAAGTACTAGAACACTTTCTTAGGTTTAATCCCCCAATGTTCTTTGGGGAAAACGATGACAGGAAAGCGGAGGAATTTTTGGCTCTATTAGAAAAGATCTTTGAAGTTTTGAGTTACACCAAGGAACAGAAAGTCAAGTATGCCACCTACCAGTTAGAAGAAGCCGCGAGAATCTGGTGGGTACTAGTAAACAGAAGGTGGAAGCAGGGGTACTTCCCCGACATGGAAAAATTTTGTACAAGAATTTAATGATAAGTTCGTACCCAAGGTAATCCGAAATGCCCGAGAACGGGAATTTCTTAAGTTGATTCAAGGAAATAAAACTGTGAGTGAATATGAAGCGGAATTTTCTCGCCTGATTCAATATGCTCAATATTATTGGGATGATGAGAAGCGAAATATTTGCAAGTTTGTGGAAGGCCTGAGGTTGGAATTACGCAGGGCCTTGATTTCGGTAAGTCATACAAGTTACGTTAAAGCTGTGGAGAAGATTTTACAGGTTGAAGCAGAGGTTAAAGAGATAAGGAAGCTTGAGGAGAGGATCAAAAGGAATCGATCTGAGAATTCCTCATCTTCCAACAAACGTTCGATGGAAACTAGAGTTCCTGAGCAGGTAAGGGAAAACCCTCGCCCTCGGGTTGAACCTGCTCACCAGAATTCGCCATAAAAAACCCCTACCACAATTACCTGTAATTTCTTTGGTAAACCAAGCCATACACAGGATCAATGCAGGCGAAAGAACGGACATTGAATATATAGACACTAATTTGTAGGAAAATTTTTATATATCACTAAAGTGTAGGAAAGATTTGAAGATGACACTAATTTGTAATTGTCCCTAATTATTTTATTTACTGCATGTTGTCAGGTAGGGCAAAAGCCCCCCTGACTGAAGATTTTGTCCAAAGCATTTTCCTTCGAACCCTAGTTTCGGATTTCTTAGTCGTAACTTAATTCGTCGTTAGTGGGTGAAGTTAGTTCTCTACGGAGTACCCTAATCGACTATTCGTGTTCAGAGTTCTCGGTTATTTTCGAATGAACGATAGTATACGATCTAATGATATATTCAATACGATAATAGAGCACATACAACAAGGAAGAACGAGATAAAATAAACACATTTTTCGAAGCAAAAAGGCTGAAGGGTTCGGATACTTACTTGATATAACTCGAAGATTGGAACGAAGGCAACTTTTGCTTCGGGCGTCTCAGTTGATTTGCTTCGGATGCTCTATTACGCACAAATCCACTCTCTAGAATAACTTGTGCAAATGACACTGAAGACAACCCTATATATAGAAGGGAATAATTTGAGAAATTCAACCGCCTCGAAGATCGTGCCCACGATCTAACCGCCCACTACTTTTGATCCAATGGTTGGGATTACTTGGGAAGTTGAAAAGACGTATTCGGACATTAACACACTTGACGATGTTTGGTATCCCCCCGGATGCAACATACCTTCGGATGAAGATTAGTTCGGATATATCAAACTAGTTATTCGAAATCAGATGAATTTGGTGGTTCATTAATAGACTTATTTACTTCGGATACTTTTCACCTAGTTACCTCGGCTGATCTATTCGGGTCTTAAGTGAACTTAAGAACTCTAATTTCTTCGGATGATCGATTCATTTTGCAGTTGTTGGATCATTCGTGCTTACATACTGGTCAACTGACGCATCAATCAACATCAGCCAGAACAATGATCTATTCCAGAAGAAGAAGAAGAAAGCGGTTGTGTGGTTAGGGCATTTTATCCTTTTTAGACCATCTCTATCAGTTACAACTCATTTGGTCCCAAAATCTCTGCCACGTTAGCATTCCACTCACTGCAACTCACTTTGCAACTAAGCATAATTCACTACTCCAACAGTGAGACCCAAAATCTATTTTATTTTAACATTTCTTTCAAACTTAATTTTCATTTCATTTTCTTTTCTCATTTCCCTTTAACGTTATTCTTGAATTGATTTTAAATGTTAATTAATTATAACAAATTTACACATGTATTTATTTTTTTCATTAATTAAAAATAAAAATTATATGAAATAGGTACATTACTCCATGTACTAGTCGTGAGAATCCAACGAAATTAGACAAGGAAATTATATGATCTAGGTGCATTGATTTTAAATGTTGTTAATTAAATGTTGTACTACACTTGACATTAGACAAGGAAATGAATACACTTGAAAATAAGAACTGCACCACTTGAAATTGAAATTACAATACTTGAAATTGAGAACTACAATAATGAAAGTACTACATTTAAATTCTAGTTATCAAACCCGATAAACTCACACGCTTCCTTGTAGATCTTCCTCTAGTCGTCTTTCAATTCTACCCCCGAATCCATTTTGGAAATAAGCATCAAATACGTGTTCGTCATCTTTGACTTGGTAAAGCTTTGGAACACATCAAGTCATCCACTATCATTGGATTTTGAAGATTGGGCTTCCTTAGCCTTCCTTTTTGCCTTGTCTCTTCCTATAGGGTGAAATGGTTTTACTACCGTGTGTCGCTCGGACTTTCCTCGGTGTTTGCACCGGAAGATGTGTACTCCCCCACATTATTCACTTTGGTTCGTTTCGGCATTGAATTGTTTTTTTTGATGTTTCGGCATACGCTCTCCACTTAGGTGCGTCCATCAAGAGTTGGTAACAATGTTCGTACTTCCACACCGGCTCTTTGGCCTTCGGATCTACTTTGTCCTTCTCATTAATGGATTTTTGGACCCAAATTATTCTAGCCATATTTTTGATATCTTCCAGTGAACTTCCACTTCTATTTATTCTTTCAACTTCGTCGAGCGCCCCAACATACCTCGCTACGTCCGTGCTAATTGTATATATTGAACTTGTGCTTGCAAGAACCACATTCCCTTTCAAGCGAGTCCTTTGAAGAATTACGATTGTAATATGAAGTAATACGCTCCCAATAAGTATTACCTTTTTGGTTGTTGCCGACGATAGCATCTTCACTTGTGTTTAACCATGCTTTACACAAAAGTATTTCGTCTTCGACTTTCCAAGGAATACACACCCTTTTTGATTTCTCTTTCGCTTTCCCCTTCCCTTTCCCTTCAACCGATGGATCGTCGTCTTCAATAGTTTGGTCATTGGATGGTTGTGTCACTTCAACTTTCAGAATATAGGGACCAAGGGTGTAATTTATGGTTGTGGAGGAGAATATGTTTGAGGTCGTTGGGAGTAGTTGGGCTCTTCGTCGGAACTTAGAAAATTAAAACTCGAGAAGTTCAAATCGTTTACAAAAGATCTCGGACCATAATTTGTACCGGGTAGGGGATTGTCATTAAGAGATGGCAAACGACTAGATGAATGTGA
>JAYMSP010003407.1:0-19874 GCA_036897095.1 Plantago elongata
TTGTATAAATATAAAATTAGTACCATTTTTCATAAAACTTATTAAATTATTACATCTTCGAAAATATATGACCGTATATACTGTAAGAACCGCAAAAATTCCTCGTGTATCCGAGAGTCGATTTAATATTAAAAAATTATTATTTCGCACGAGCGAAAATATTACGTGATTATATTGAGTCGAAGTAGAAATTTAAACGCCGAGCGTATTGGCCGTAAATTGTTAATTACTATTATATTAATAAAATAATAATAAAAATAATAAAATAAAAATTATTTATTTTAATTTTTCAATGGCTTGAGTTCGACTCAAATAGTGCCCGAGAATCGATTTCGCATTTTTCCGGATTTTATTTGCGAGCCGTTCGGAAGCCATAAGGAGCTAGGAGTATATAGTCAAATTAACTACAGTTGACTTCATCTTCTTCCCCCCCAACCGTGCCAATCCGCCCGTTCTTCCCCAAACCAACCGTGCCACCAGTGCCAATTCGCCCGCCTCCTCCACCAAGCCGCCACCTGCGGTGCCGATCCGCCCACCTGTTCACCGCGCCAGCCCGTGCCAGTTCGTCCGTCCTCGCCTTCGTATCGTGCCAATTCGCGGACTGCTCGTGCCCGACCCACCGACCATGGCGGCGCCGCCATGGGTCCCTGCCCACGCGCAAAAGACGTCCAAAGGAACGTGGCACACAACGGGGAAAGCGGCCAAAGGAACGTGGCACACAACGGGAAACGGACGTGAGTGACTCACGGACACGCGGCGCCACCGTGCCGCCTTCGGCTACCTCACCCCCGCCGCCACTCTCCTATATAAGCCGATCTCCTGCCCCCATTTGCTACACAACTGCTCATTCCTTTCTTCCTACTTCTCAATTTCACTTCTTCCAGCACCGTTCAGCCTCCTGCCGCCACACATTCCACCACCATTGCCCGGCCACCACCCCACCTCTCCCCAACTGCTTTTTGTTCCAGATTAGAGTCGTTCGCTCGACCAAAATTCCGCCTCGCTTTCCCGCACGCTCGCACACTGCTCGGTTAGTATCGCCTCTTTCCTGTTTATTGTCGTATTTTGGGGAATTAAATTATATCGTTATTCTGTTTGAATTATTGCATAGAGTAATACCGTATATTGTGCAACTTAGTTGGATATAGTGTCGACTGGCCGTCGACTAAGTTATACTGAATGCTGTTGGGTTGCGTGTAGACATCGACTGGCCGTCGACTAGGGATAATAGTATAATAATACTGCTGGTAGTATTGAACTGTTGATGCGTAGTTAATTGGCCAATTGATGTATAGGTTTGGAAAATATACTGAGACAGACTTGCCGTCTGTTGTCTGAATTTTATCTGTTAGAAGTCATATACCGGATTTAATTTCAGAAAACAAAATAATATGCCATATTAACGGTTTTCATAGGAAATAAATAATTTTAGGTAGGTATTTAAGATTAAAAGTCGAGTTTTGTTAAATAGTGTCGATTATTTAATAACGTCGATTATTTAACTAATTAAAGTGTCGTAGATTATGTAGTAAGTATAAGAGTCGGATATTACGTACGTCATAGGACTTGTAGACTAGTATAATTAGACGTATCATAAACCAGTTGGGGAATTGTCGGGAATCTTTTAAATAATTTAGTGTTGGGATTAAGCAGTAGTGTTTATTCACGGTGAGTGATTACGAGCTTTCGGCATCCGGCCCTGGGAAAGTTGATTCTGTTCTTTACTTGCCATTTCATATATGTTCATGTTATGGGCCTGACTATCTAACACTAACTGCGGACACCCGACGACGACGACCGACTCCGACTCGTTTACCGATTTAGATTACTAATTGTATCACTGTAGATGACATGTACTTAGGATACCTTACATGTATTGACTTGATATTTTAATATTCCAGTTACTAATTTATACTGTACCCTGAATCCGTTTCATTGATCCCGATTACTGACCTTGATCCTGTTTACTGATACGGTTTACTAATACTGTTACTGATCCTGTATTCTGATCCTGTTTACTGATCCTCATGCACTGCATTGCACGAAAAATGTTTTCCTGAAAATGCAACCACACACTAAAAATTGTTTTGGGAAACCGTCGACATCCTGTTAAGCTGGGTGATGTCACTTGCAACAATCCTGTACTGTTACTGTTAATATCGTTGGATGATGACACCTGCAGCGATCCTGTCCTGTCCTATTACTGCTTGCGGTTTCCCCACTGTTCAAAAACTGCCTGATCAGCGTGTTGTGTTGGTTTGCTATACTGTTGCATTCATATGCATATTCATGCATACTCGATTATCCCCACTGAGTCCTAGTGACTGACACTCTCCATGTTTCAATAATTCTATTTTCCCAGATTTTGAGCACGAAGAGAGGATTGGGTAGCTAAGCAGACATATGAACTCTGATTGATTTCCATTGCCGATCTATTAGTATAATTGTGTGGTTCTTGTTTCAAATTATCTAGTACCTTTGGGTTTTTGTAACAAATAATATTTTGATATATATATTTGGAATATTCGGCACAATCCTTGACGTCCGGACCAGATCCGGGGCCGCTACATATACATTACGATACCATAACATAACAAAAATCAATATTATAAAATCGGTACTCATACTTTACAAATATTGATAATTTGAGATCTATATATTATTATAATTAACTCCGTATTCGTTAATATTTATTTAATTACTTAATAATTAAATTAATTAACTTTAAATAAATAATTGTAAAAAGAAATTAAAAATTAAAATAAAAAATTAACTCCGATATGACTAGGATCGGTCGTGGTCATATTCAAATCTGACCAGGACCGATCCTGGTCAGTTTTTAATTTTTTGCTTAAATTTTTTTTTTTAGAGCTCCGCCCAACCTGGTCTGAGCTATGCAGCTCCGACCAGCCTGGCCGGAGTAATGGTCGGAGATCGGTGATCGTTCTTCGTGTTTTTTCAAAAAAATTTCGATTTATTTGTTCGGATAATATGATTGGATCAAATAAACATGTTTAGATGTTTTTGTAGGTAAAATTGTAATTATTTATAATTATAGAACTATTTTATGAATTACAATAGCTGTGATGTTGTTTGTAATATATAAAAATACATCATGCGTTTAATAAAAATTGTATTGTATTTAACAATCCTGTGAAGGAATAATCCAACGTCCAACGGATAATAAACTATCTCAATATTATACGTTATTTTTTACTTTTTAAGATCATATTGTTACGATATGTCAAAATTTCACTTAAAATTGAATCTGTTGTTTACAGTTAATCTCCAGCACGGATCTTGGAGTATAAACTTTGACGACTCATACTTCACAGTTAACATGTTTCCTTGAGACTAGGCCAACTGAAAAATAATCAGAAACAGCGAGATTGCCACAAAATTATATAACAATCTGGTATACCATGGAAACTCAAAATGACGTATCATACAGGTTCAGCAGATCAGGTATCACTATCAGGAATCAATCATACAATACAGTCCAGCAATATAGATAGTAGTATACTCGATCCCGCCATAGGAATGGCTTCTTGATTACATTCCCATAAACCCCACCAAAACATACCACCAAGTATACTACAACAACCCCATTTCATCCGGCAAGTAGAATTATTACAATTGTATCATATATATTACGGACAAGACGCTAAAACAAGTCTTGAACACATGTTATTTCCACACCTTGTAGCTCCACATTTGCAGGAGACCACCTGAAACAAAATTAATTCCTCTCAGAGACTGCAAACCTAAATACCAGGGTGAACAAAGAAAGATGTGGGGTATTTTATAGACCAGAAACCAAAATTATACCATTGTAGTAACATGATTTCGGATATAATGCACATCAGTGTCAGGTTACACCCTTTATACAAGTTACTCTAATTGATGCCATGAACAATAAACTAGAGGCTTAAATAATATCAAGACATGTATGAGCTTGTTGAATACCATTCATATAAATATTACTACTGTGTTTTTCAAACAGAGACCTCAGATATTACAACATGCCTACTCATGTACATGTCTTCTAGGTAGTACATAATACTAGGAAGTTTCTGGTAGTGAATGTTAGCATGTCCAGAGAAGTTCATTTAATCACTATTGTTCCAACTTCCAAATAAAGTAATTTATATGTTTTGGCAGTTCCTGTTACAAAACATTTCCATATTCTCCAAGTTACACTCTGCAGGGCATTAAATGTTTTATTATGAATAATAGTTCGAGAGAAGGGAACTATCAGATGAGAGAGAGAGAGATTACCGTAGTACCTGTCTAGGTGTATATAAGAACATTAGATCGTTTAGTTTCCTTGGAGAACTCTCTGAGGATCAAGTTGTCCACTGCGATAACTTGAAGGTACGGCAGAAAGCTCCAGCCTTCCCTTCCACTCCTCACCAGGCTTCAAGGTAATGGGGTTTTCTATTGCTGCTGCCTCAACACACAGCATATTCTTGTACTCTTCATCTCCAAAATCAACCATTGATTTTGCCTTCTTTTCCCAAGGATTCCAAACAACTGCAAACAGATATTCAGAATTTTGTACTAAACTTCCAAATAATAATAGTAAGGACTACATCGAGCATAGAGTTCTCATCAATATAAGGATTACAGGCATTTCAAGCACATGCACATAACTCATTAGGTAATCCATCAGCACAGAAGATGGATCTGTATGCCAACAAATCAACTGTACAAAGAAAATTGCAGACTTTTGAAAGAAGTGCCACAATTAAATTATATGAAAAGTGGAAGCAGAAAAATCATTTACTTCCATACATCATATAATTTCAGCACAAGAAGCGATAATAGTCAAAATGAACAATTCTACAGATCCACAACACAAAGGACATGTATCATCAATCTTACCAGCATCTGGAATACCATCTTTTCGAATGACAAATGTTCGCTTCTTTTCATGGTCGAGAATAGCAATCTTTGTTGGTGTACTGAGATATATCCTGTTTACCTAATACGATACCAAATAGGATAATAACTTCTCAAGGAAATTAGCTGAACAAGAGCAAAATACTGGTGCATTGTAATATTTTAAACTCACTTCTGATTCGAAAGTGATTGCATCCCCTTGTTCAGTAAATCGTGTATTGTTCTGCAGGATATCAAGATAATCAAGTGTCTCTAATCCTTCAACACGTACTTCACTGAAATGGATTTGTACAGTCAGATATAAAAGAGCAGTATAGCTAAATCTAAGAATGATCTACTATTTACGTTCACAGATTCAATGCATTGGTCAACCAATGGCAACAGATAAACCTTTTGCTTATTCACATTGCACTCAAACATAGTTGAAATAAGAAATTTCAAAATGTCTACTTTTATAAACAACAGGAAAAGTAAAAAAAAATTAAGACCCAGCATCTTTGAAATGTTGACCTGATTGTACGAGATGTGAAGTTTGCAAAAATGATTTTTGTTAAATGACTACACTCAACAAATGAAGCATGTCTTAGAAAGACAGAACAGCACCAAAGGCAAAAGGAATCTACTGTGGAACAACAAAATTATATCACCACTTCATAAATGAAACATAGCAGTACCTGATGTCGGAAACAGAGAAATAGGTATGTAAAGCAAATGTGAAGGAAAAAGGCTTTCCATCAGTGTTAGTATTTCTGATACGAGATGTCAACATCAAATCTCCACTAGGTCCCAGTGTTACACGCAGGCGGAACTCAAATCTATAAAAGAACAATAAACATATGGGGCACAAATGATTATCAAGGTACATATGGACCAGAAGAACTAAGTTCATCACAAAAAGGAAAAAAGACCTGACTTGCATACCTATGAGGCCAGATTTTCAAGTCTTCCTCAGTTGGCTTCAAAATCAAGTCTACATGTGCTTTATTGGTGGAACTGGATGGGAATGGGGGTGGGGAAGGGTCAATGCTCCAAAACCTGTTTCTTGCAAATCCATGGCCCTCAAGAGGTCCCCAGTTTGAGAACTGAAAAGGCGAGCAATGTTCTATCATAAGCCTCTAACTAAAAAATGATAAGTGGATATTGGAAAAAGATTAGGGACAGTTTAAAAGAACCTGTGGAAAGCAAATAGGGATACCTCCACGAATTGGCTTCGGTGGTTTCCAATTAGACTGCAGAATAAGGAAACACCATTATAATGCTAAGCATTAACCAAGACAACAACACATGGAAGCAGCCAATTGAGACAAGAGAATAATGCCCTGTAAAAGGATAAACCCTGTGCCTAAGCGCTCCTGACTTTTGAAGGGTGTAGGGGGCTGAGGACATATATGCACACAGACTTACCCTTTTGCATTTTAGCAAAGAAGCTGTTTCCACATCTCATACGCGTGACATGCAGGATATGAGTAGAGCAACTTACTGTTGCCCCATGGGAAAAAGAGAAGTAAAATGGACAGATAGTCTTTTCTATAAGTTGACCACTACTTAGCATTTCAAACGAAGAATAGCATTAACCATGATGTAACAAACCCAAAAAAAAAAAAAAGAAAGCCAGCCGAGAAACAAAGATATAAAAAAAGCTTGTTCTGCTGCCTAAATGCACAACGAATCCAATAAAATAACCAAAGCATCTCGCATCTGCAACTTTCTAAAAGTTCCCAAGTGTGCAAAGGAAGATACAGAGAAATAACTGCAATCTTGAATGTAACGGGAGGCAACACAAAAAGAGGCAAACCAAATTGAAAAGGTGCACAAAAAGAAAAGGTTTGGGATAATCTAACACAGAAAAAGACAGAATTCAGAACAATTAAGAGAGGCAGTTTTAGGGATTCGTAACATAGTAAACTATGAGCTCAACACTGTCCAGATGGTCATTCTCAACACAATTTTATGATACCTTATGAACTCTTCCAGCTATTCAGTGCTTAAGAATGTGCTTGGCACAAATTTAAAGTGTTTTCATTCAAACATGCGAGATGGTCATACTGAATACACTTTTATGATACGGTATCTTACGAACTTTTCCAGCTATTGAAGAGATAGGTGCTTAAGAATGTGCTTGACAGACACTTAAAGTGGTTTCATCCAAACATGTACTATGTTAGTATTCTATTGTGCATAATCCATTAATCTGATATAGTAATCGACAGAATAACACCTTACAAAATACCAATATATGAACAGATTTGAGTTGCAAAAGCACATCATACTCAAACAAAAATCCATTAGCAGGTAAGAGACAATACCTTGCTGCTGATAAAAAGTAATTCCTCCCCATGCTCATTCTTCCATGATGTAAGGTGAGCCCCATAGAAATAAATCTGCAAATTAGATCAGATGTAACTATTGTGTCAAAATAGAATCTCAATACAAACAGGATGTGCAACATATGTCATCATTCACGAATTTTATAATAATTTGCGAACATGTCCGTGATGTAGATTACTCTTAGCAATCCAAAAAATGAGATCTTCTTTAGATCTTTTTTTGGCTCAACATTACATTGCTTAATTTGCAAATGAAACGGACAACTAAAATGTATGTGATGAAATAAGTAAATTCCTCACATCTTCAATTTTTGTCCGTCCCAGTAATATCTTTATGTTTCCTTTTCTGGCTACTTCTATATTCTACTAATTTATTGGGATGTGCAAAATAGTAAACACCACTCAAAACATATAATACTAGATGCTCGGGAAATCATACAAAAATCAAACATAAAGAATTCATTGGGACGAAGGGATCATCCTGGTAATTTCTTTTGTGGGCTTATCCACATAACTAACAGATAGTTGTGCCATGAACAAAGTAGAATTTGAAGCCATGAAAATTGAAATATCAACCATATGCTTCGAAATGCTTGGAACTTTTGCAAAAGTGAATATGCAATTCTAACATGACATCAAGTATAACTCACCAATAACTCGCAACGTGGTCTCAATTATCAAATTATGCAAAAAGTAGAATTAGCATGCATCAAATAACAACATTATGCTCCAAACATCTTGTACTTTTGCACATACGTCAATATGAAGTTACACAAGGCCAAATGGCCAATAGATCAATCAGCACTTGTACAACCAGCTTGTTATTGAAGGGTAATGCAAGCCCACCTGTCTCATCTCACGTTAAATAAAACAGTTCCTAAAACTGTGAAGAACTTCTAGAACACGTCAAAATGCAATCCTAGTCTGACAGACACTGAGATAGATAAAGTCGCACAACACGGTAAACTGCACACTGAGCAAGGCCATAAGTCGAAAACATTGAGATATCACCGATAACAAGGGGCATAAGCATTGTATCCCCACAATGAAGTAGCAGCAGGCACAAATTGTGCCAATTCCCGAAGGGATAATGAGTTAAGCACTATATCCACACAATCAAGTATTATGAATGAATGCAAATTATCCGATTCGGAGGGTAATAACAATAGAGTGTGAAGCAGATCAATGAGTACATAATCTAAACTATCGATTGAATTCTGAGCAGTAAATAAGGACAATGAAGCTGAAAACAACGAGTGAAGCACCATATCCACACAATCAAGTATGGGTGAATGCAAACCATCCGATTCTGAGAGTAAGAACAATAGAGTGCGAAACAGATCAAATACATAATCCAAACTATCGATTGAATTCTGAGCTGTTAACAAGGACAATGAAGCTGAAAACGACAAGTTAAGCACCATATCCACACAATCAAGTATTATGAATGAATGCAAATTATCCGATTCGGAGAGTAATAAAAATTGAGTGCGAAACAGATCAATGACTAAAAAATCTAAACAATCGATTGAATTTTGAGCAGTGAATAACAACAATGAAGAGGAGAAATGGAAGAAGTACCTCGGCAGAGCCTCCACGGACGTTGTGGAGAACGATCTTGTCGAGGCCGTTGTGTCCCTTCCGAACGTCGATCGGAGACTTCTCCTGCGCCGCCGCTGGTGCTGCTGCCGATGACATGACGTCACAACAATAAGGTTAGGAAGGTTTTGCAACAGTGAGATTTTGGATGTACAGGCTGTGTGTAGGTTACTGAAGAGTGAAGCCGAGGAATCTAAGCTTAGCTGTAGCTTCTTCTTCTTCCTCTTCTCTACAACACTGATGATGATGGTGAATTGATGATGAAGAGAAATGTGGTTTCTTTTTTCTTTTCTTCTTTTGCTTTTTGGTTGATATTTTTTATTTTCTTTTTCACTCCTCCATTACAATTTTAGAATGAGGTTTTCATTTTCGATGGCGACTGTTCTGCAAATTGTCTTCACTTGTGTCTAGTTTGGTCCCATTTAAACCCCACCTAATTATTTTTTCAATTTTACACTAACCAAAAATAAATAAAAATAATCTAACGAACTAGGATAAATTAAAATTATTACCTCAAAATTTAAGGTAATAAAAATATTAGTAACAAAGTTCAAAACGATATGAATAAGACGTCTAACTTACTCAAGATAGCTTGAGTTTCTTGTCTTTAGACTATGACACTATCTTTTTTGTGTATAATTTTTCTTATTCAAAACTCATCAGTATAACTTTTAAAAAAATTAGTGTTTATTTATTTTTATATTTTTGAAAAGATAATATATGTATCCATTCCAATTCAATTAGTATTAGTGTTCACGCACTCTGTTCAACGCTCCAACTATAAACGTCAAGTTTTAACATTTTACAATCAATATTTTTTAATCGTAAATATAAATTATTTAATTAAATTATATGGTGAAATTTAGAAAGTAAATTTTTATTAAACAATTAAATTGAACATTTACTTTAATAATTTAGGATTAAATAGGATTAAAAGTTGAAATATTAAATGTAAAAGTTAAAACGTGACAGTGTGATATATATAATTATTATTACTATTTAAATACACACATATCTTTAAAATAAGAAACATTTTCTCAAACAATATTTTTAGAATTTCTAATAATCTTTCTTTTTAGGATAACGTTAGGATTTTACACACTTTATGGAACAATATGAAACATGTTGTTAAACAATTTTGAAATGTAAAATGAGTGAATAGTCATTGATAATAACAATAGCCGACGAATGAATGTAGGGTACATAGTACTCAATTAGGCGTCGTTACATGTTTTCATATCCTACTAGAGTACATACTACGTGGTACTCAATTAGTTTAAATCCATACCGTCAACTATTAAACGGTGTGGGGACATTATCAAGGAGAATTATAAATTAATGTGAACTCTACAATTTAATAGTATATAAAAAGTTTCCTGCAACTTAGTATTTATATTTTAATTTTAAATATATTCTCTAATTAAATACTAAATATAATATATAAAATAATTAAAATTTATCTATAATTATCTAATTAAATTCGGTTTAAATTTAATTATATTGAAATAGAGTAAGATTAGACAAGCATCATCAAAATAATCAAACATCATTCAATTTTAACGTTTATTATAATCTTTTTCATATATAATTGCAAGTATCATTTAATATTATATTACAATCACCAGTATGAAACAATAATCTATTAATAAACATCATTTAACATTACATTACAAGCACCATTTAATGTGAAACAATCATCGTATTAACAATCATCGTCTTAGCATTCTATTACAAGCATCATTCAATATGAAAGAAGCATCGTATTAGTACTGTAAGCATCATTTAACGTTATATTACAAGTACCATATGATACAAGCATCAAGTACGAAACAAGCATTATATTAGTAATGCATGCATCATTATCATTAAGTAACAAGTATAGTATAATCATGACGAAACAAGCATCATATTATAACAAACATGATAATGAAATATGTATAAATTTAAAAGATTAATCGTGTAATGATGATTGTATCAATTTACAAACACTTGTTTTATTTGTTTCAACTGACATGTGGACGTGTTTTGATTTGATTTTCTATAAATAAGGGATTGATTTTTATCAATAATTTTATTTTTAATTTTAAATTTACTTCATTAAAAAAGTTATTAATTTTTACGAAGTTTATTATTAATTATAAAATAGTTTTTATATGTAAGAAGTTTTTGAAAGTTGCGTTATCTCTACTAACTTGCACAAGCCTAACCATTTTATCAAATCATACAAGTTACCTTAAGAATAAATACAATATATAGTTTAATTGATTTGGAACTAACAACATGTCTGATGGATATATCAAGTTGTCAAGTTTAGTTAAGACTTCTGAACACAAACTCAATTCTAAGCCCAACTAATGGGATGATTTTAAATGAGAATAATTATTTTTAATTCTTCAGTTTGTAAAGTGACACTATCCGATTCCGTCTATATTAATGATAAAATCTCCGCATTATCGTACTTGTATTTTTAAGAAACATTTTAATGCGTATACTTTTCTTAAGGATTCCAGTCTACAGAACAGAGCAACAATCATAAATTTAAGTATATGAAAATGATAACATTAATTAATTGACCATGGAATATGTATGTCGCATTAATATTTTTTAACACGATAGTCAAACAAAATGTTGTGCTATTAGTGATACCGGATCATGTGGCCCAAATCGTGCTAATCACATAAGTCAAATATTCCACAGGTTGTGTGTTTATATGGAGGGGAGGGTTATTATCATCTTCTCTTTTCAAAACTATACTTTTGGCTTTTTGCCCATTTATAGAGCTGATTAGGAATCGATTTGAATTGAAAAATACATATTCAAATAATCTATTTTGTTAAATGTCTCTGTGGGTACGTAACGTAACTACTATTGAGGAAAAAAATAACTTAACTACTATTTAGTCAAAATATAGAAAACGCAGTAGGTAGTATATTGCTCTAACTAGAAAGTTAATGAATTACTCCTAATTAAATAGTGCAAATTATATCCATTTTCAGGATGTTTGCTGGTATAAATTAAAGTTGCTTCACACTAAATTATAGTATAGTATCTCATTGATGAGAAATCATTTCATATTCATTAATAATTTCCTTCATGGTTTGGTCTTATCTTATGGTCTTTAATCTCTAAAGATTTGCGCCTTATTTTTTATCAGATGGTGGTATCATTACAAATGGTTTCGGTTTGGGTGTTGGCCTACTTTGGCTTCTACAATATCACACCAACCAATTATATTTTTATTTTTATCAATCTTATTCATAATCACACTAAATTAAAATGCAATGTACTTGCAGAGTTGCAGTAGTCAGATGAACCTCTAAAATGTTAATTGCTACTAATTTCCCGACAAAATGTAATAAAAATGACACGACGTACACATGAAGAGCGCGATTTATAACATGTACGCCCTAAAATTTTTGTGACAGTACCACGGGTTGCAACGAAATGATAGTTTACAAAACGAGTTATTTACAAGTAAAGTACTCAACCTACAACGGTAGGGTAGGGGCATTATGTAAGATTTATAAACTTTTTCTCAAAGTGGTGGTCTAATTCTCAAACCAGGAATAAAAGTTGATATGATGGCTCATAAAAATCTGAAACATACATTGGCAGTGTGAGAAAGGGAGATGATCGATTAATCGATCAATCGATCTTACCTGCTGAAGGTGGTTGAACATGAGCATGAATGGCCAAGAAGATGGAGGATGCGATGAGCAGGACGCTCAACAAGCTGAGATCACGGCATATCATCATCTTCAATCTCCAATGGTTTTTCTATGAATCTACCACAACACAATAGAACTTCTATAAATGGAAAGAAAAGGAGGAGGAGGATGCAAAATGATTGGAAAACGAGTCAACAAAATTTTACTAGTTTTGTGCCATGAGAGACTAATATATGAAGAGGAGTGAAGGTCGGATTAAGCGTGTATAATTAATTTTATATCCTGGGCAAATGTGTAAGGTTAAGAATTTTAAAGATTACTAGATGTTTAATTGGTCAAGTATCAACATGCTACTTTGATGTGGTCTTATAGACAACCACAAGTCAAATGGCCGGCAATTAAGCACTAAGGTTTTTGGATTTCTTTTTCTTCCTTTCTATTTTCGTGGTTTAGTTTATTCTCTTTTTCTTTCAAAAGAAAAACAAATGATTTCCACTGCATGTGCGAATTAGGGTGGAAACAGAACTTATTGGTTTGCTCTGATTAGACTGCCCACGAAGGGGCACCGTTGGCACGGCGTCGGGAACCAAATAGGCTCGTTAACTAAACGAGTGAAAAGAAGTTCGAACTCGAATAATACGAAAAAAACACGAGTATTAAACTTTAACGAGTCTTTTCTATAAAAATATTAAAAATATGTATAAAAATATAATTTTATTAAAATCATTGCTCTTAACGAGTTTTATCGAGCCGAGTCAAACTCAACTTTGTAACGAAACGAGAGAATGAATTCGAGCTCGGCTCAAAATAACTTATCGAGTCGAGTCGAACCCTTAATAAAGCTCGACTCACAAAACAACACTAGCGACTCTGCTTGATGTGTAACTGAATCCACTTCTTATGATTTTTCCTCCCGTATTGAATATACCATATGCAATATATATTGCACTTCTTATATACTAACGGTTTTTTTATTATATATATAAGAGCCAATAATGTACCAAAACAAAAGCATAAAACAACTCTTTAACTCGCGCTTCCATTTGTTGCTTGCCCTCACCGTATCTTGAAGCATTCTCAGCGAACTCAAACTTTTTCCGACTCCGACACCAAGCGGCACAACCATCTGTGAAACATGTCGTTGTTTCGATTGGCGTCCAAAAGATATATACCAATTTCGCACTTCCTTACTCCACAACTCCGATTTGGTTCTAGCCAACCCCTTACCGTCATCACATGTGACTAGGTAGCTAACCTACTACCTTTGCTTATAAATTCAATTTGGCATTGAGTTTCTGTAGTTCTGAAATTGATTAAATGCAAATTATATCTCTTTTTGAAACATACTGGAAATTATATCTTAATTTGTGGGATTCATGGTTTCTCCTATCCCGTCCTCAAATTTTGACCTCTTCTTACTTTGTGTCTTGCTACGGTTTTGGATAGTACTATATTACCATCTCGTTAATGTGTGCCTTACTATCTCATAGTTTTCGGTGATCGGTGGTACTGCATGTGGTCTATAGCTATACACATACGTTTTGCCAGAGCAGTTGTTTTGAAAGCGCATTTGATTTCACATGTTTTGCTTTCTTGTTGTTAGTAATCAATGGTGTGTTTTGTCTTGTTGTTTATTTATTATGATTTATTATGTTGAATACACTGCATTCAATAGTTGTTTTGACCTCTCAGTACATGAACACGAATAACTGTTGAATTTCAGTGACTTAAATTTGAAAAGGAGGCCCTGCAAGCATACTACTTCATACATCGATCGTGTTGATGTTTCCCTTCGACTCTTAGTATTTACCCGTAATAATTGTTGATGCTCTTGATAATCGGTGTGTGCTATTGTTGAATTTGGAAGTCCTGCTTTATTTTCAAATACCGTGATGGGGTAGAGAAGAAACCATGATACTGACTTGTGACAACAATGTGTACATAACATAGTCTATTCACTCTATTTTTCTTTGTTATCATGTTCTTTTTTTAAACAAACCCCAATATTAACCTATGTTTATATATGTGCAGTAAAAATTTAAAATTTCTAAATGCTTTGGGGAAGAAGTGGCACCGTTTAGTGGTCCTTTGGTGATCATAAACCCGTTTCGAATCTTGAGGAGCTGAAATATGATTGTTCATGCAGTTTGTTGGTTAAACTTCTTATCTTGAGGTGTTTTGTCATTCGTCTGTCTCTTTCTCTTCTATTATTTATTTTGTTTCCAAGCTTATTTCTAATTCTCTATTACAAATTTTTAGTTTCTTTTTGGATATTCTTGTGCAATCATTTTAGCATTACTATATTTCTTCAACTTCTAAATAACAACCATCTTATAAGTCAGTATCCATTATGCCTTCATGGCTACTTCCATTGGAACGGTTGTCTAATAAAATGTTAAGGATTTAATTCAGTCATAGCCGTTGAGAGTTCTCTCGTGAAAGTACATTTGCACTTTCTATTATATATGAAATTTTCTTGGTGGGGGAGTCCAATACATTTCTCACTATTAAATAGAAGATATTTGCAGTATATCTTCTTCACTATTGACTCATTTTTCTTAGCCTGCTATCCGACCCTGGAGAAGAGGATAATGATTGGGCCTACAAGAATTTCTAGTAAAGTTTAGAACGGAAGAGTTAAAGAACTTCCTGCTTTCTATTATTTCTACGGATCTATGTTGCCATGTGTACTAAGTTTTTCATGCGCAACTAGGCAAGGAAAATTGACCTGTTAACCATAGTCATTACTTTTCTCTTACTAAATTGGTATGTTTAGTCGCAATTATTGCAATACTGAGAAGAATATGATGTTTTAAGAAAAAAAAGTAGAAATTATGTGTATAGTAAGCTTGACCTAAGTGTAATGAGTAGACATAAGATCATTAGAAGCTCCACTGCTTCACTAGCAGGTATATATGTACTTTATTCCATGCTTTTCTCGTTTATTGTCTTAATCAAGCTACTCACTTTACTTTGAAAATAAGATCATGCAAAATTTATTAGACTAGACTTGTAAATATCCAACACATACTTGTTTCATATGGCAGTCCACCTGGCAAAACATGATATTGTGGCAAACTGAGCATGAGAGTATGATTTCACACTGAGAAATGTATCTCGACCAGTAAGATTTTAAAATGCCATCTCCAGTTCATATATCATTTTCCAGTTTTATATTGTTGGTACTTTATTAACTGCAAAATTTACCAGTTGTTTTTTCATTATTGAATAATGCACATTCTTTAGGTGTTTTACTTGTGAGGTAATGTTGTAAATGGGGCATCCCTCCAAATGCAATATTTCCCAACAACAAAATGACATATATCCTCATGGTTTTTTTTTTGGGTGACGCACTGATGTTGAACGTGAGTTACACCTTCATAAGTTGCAACCTCTATGGTTGAAGATTAAGATATGCTGGTCTTTGTAAACATGTTAGCCTTTTCCCTCGTAAATTAAAATCGGTTAAAAATATGAAATGTTGAAGTTTGAAATGTTCTTGGGTTTATAAATAGTTTGTTTCTTTTAAGCTGGTGGTTCTTTTCTATTTAATAGTTAATTTGATAAAACAAGATGTTATCTTAGATAAAAATCTTGTTATGATAAATTCTTCAAGATGAATGTGGCAATTTTAAGTTGAGGTTGTTGTTGTTTGACACTTTTCTATAGTAAAGAATGTTATATTCTCTGCAGCATGCACTATAGCATATGGTGGTACCATAATATGAAAATTTGTTGCGCCCTGGTTAAGGAAATTGTCTTAACACTGTGTACATACATGTTACACAAAGTAGAATCATAAATCTGAGGGTTAGTGTGTTGCTTAATGAGACAAGGATCAAACAATGATATATCATGCACTTGTGTAGACTTAGAAATTAGTAGAAGCTTCATGTTCTCCTTGAGCTCTTATCTATGCCGATGCAAGTGATTTTTCGAAATTGGGCTAGCTGTATAAAAGCAGTTGCTTGTGAAGGATTTTACAAATTGTCATACCTATGTTGGTGCTCCTTGCATTTTTTCTCATATATTATTTTGATTTCTTTCTCGTATCATTTTGATGTTTCGTGTTGCATTCTACAGGTGAAGCCCGATGATGCATTTTTGGAAAAGGAAAGAGGATAAGTTAGTGCGCTTATCTTGTCCTCATCGTGTCTTTCAACAAAAGGATACTTCATTGATGAAGCTAAGATCTAGCTCTAGCAGTTTGGCCACATGTAAGAGAAGGCAATACAATTATCTTGTCATGGTGGGGGGTACATGAACACTACATTCTAAACTTGATTTTCCGTAATTGTGCGAGCTTGCAGACTCTTACTATCACTTGTTCCTTATGAGTCAGACCGTAGAGAATATATTTCTATCCTTATTAACTAATTTTTATAGAAGTAAAAGACTTGATGATGGTTATAGCCATATACATGTGATTATGTTTTGTCATCTATGGAGCCACTTAAATTCTCAAGAATCAAGGTGTCAAATTGGAACATTGGGATTGGGAAGAATCTGCACTTGTGATGGTTAGTATGTACATCAACTTATGTGAGTGTGTTTAGACCTTGAGCATGCTGCTACAACCACTGCAAACTAATGAGTGTTTATGGTATCTATGCACCCTGAGATAGGTTTCTAATTAGAGTCATACATGTAAATGTATGTATGTATGTATGTATGTATATGGATTCACTAGCTACTTCCCCTGCTTTCTTAGTGGTAAGAGTTGGGCTTTGTTCTCTCATCTGCTCTGAATTGAATTGTAGCATATAATATAACTAAGAAGAGTTGTAGGCTTTGTTCTCTCAACTGCTCTTAATTGAATTGAATTGTAGTATATAATATAACTAAGCAGAGTTGAACTGAACTAGATGGACCTTGAGCATGTTATTGCAACCACTACAAAATCCATATATCAAAACCAGTCCAAATGATTGCTTCCTGAGTTTCGGAATTCTCAGTTTCTCCCGTTTTCGGATGTTCGAATGATTGAACATAACATCTGATTTCCTGAGTTTCGGAATTCTCACTTCATCTTAAATCAGAAGTTATGTTGCCATCCTGAGTTTTACCGAGAAACTGAGAATTTAATTACAAGTTTAGTTCTCCCTTCTCCAAATTTCCATCTTACTTTGTCCGGTATAGATTACATTTGTTCATTTTCAACATTAGCAAATTTGATTCCTTACATATCTCTTTCAGGATATGGTATCTCATTTGATTTCATGAAGTGTCATTTCACTTGTAAAATTTGTCATTTCGCTTGTAAAAGTAACATTTCATTTCAATTTTTCAAATCATTTAACGTTTCTTCTCTATTCTCTAGCAACCGCATACTAAGAAAGGATATTCTCATGTTAAAGTGTCATTCAACTTCTTAACATGTCATTTCATTTTTGAAATTGTTTAGCATTTCTTCTATTCCAACAACCTGCTACTAAGAAATGATATTTCAATTTTTCTCCGCTCACAAACTCATGCCACATGCAACACCCATTAATCCATCTCAGTTGTTGTTTCCGTATGAACTGTTTTGTGTGTTCGAATCAGACTCCGACTCACATGCACCTTATTACGACTATAGAACTTTGAGTGCATGTGTTTACGACTCGATTAAATTATTCAATTTCACAACCCCATCTGTTATGAGAATCGTCTAATTCACTTTATTCACTACTGGGTTGGAGTGCAGGTTACCTCAATGCTAGGTCTTGCTATATTAGAAGTCAGTCACTATAAACACCGACTATTGGATCTATTTCTCCATCAAGCATTTCAAAAGACATTAATCTTTCTATTAAATTGATAAGGATATGCTAAATGCATTGCTTCATTAAACCAATAAATATATTTATATTTCTGGTCTAGATTTACTTTTTAATAAACTATAATTGTCCGCTACTATTGTGATATTCTTTGATGTATTTGAAAGATCGTTAACATTTTTATATATATCTTTGCCAATTGAATTTCTCAAGCACTATTTCAGAGCTCTACACTAGGCAAGTATCAAGCTCAAAATATTATTTAAACAAAATTGATGTATATAGTTAGGTATGGAGTTAGACATGTAGTATAGTAATTAATATATAATTTATTTATAAAATTTACGGGCATCGCGCTTAGCGCAATGTATCCTGCTTTGTTAGTGGTAAGAGTTGGGCTATGTTATTTTCAATTGTAATTTTTTAAACTGAACTTATTTAAATTGTAGTATATAATATAATTAAGTAACACTGAATAGGATTGAATTAAACTAAATGAGTTTTCAGGTGAAATCATGAAGGTTTTGAGTAGTGGCCGTTTTTGTTGAGTCCTTGTATTGAGAATGTAGTGTTATTATCGGAGCATCACTTATGATTTGGTAAACATTAATGCAATCGAATAATTTTTTATTGTTTAAAAAAATAATTCAAATGGTCATGAAGATTTGCTCTGAGAACTTAGTTATTCATTATCATTTAGGAGTAATAGAGTAATATTATGCAGTCATAATGAACAGTAAGAAAAGTCAGTGATCAAGTTTTGAATGAATCCGATGTGAAATATATGATTTGGAGTTCCAGATATGAATGTTTACTATTTCATGTTCAGTAATACTTATATTCTCATAATACTGCTAAAATGATGGGCACCGCGCTTAAGCGCGGTGTACCAATTCTAGTGTGTGTGTGTGTTACTTCTGTCTCAGGTTCAACTTCACATTGATTTAGACATATGTTTAAAAATAAATAAATAAATAAAGTAGGAGATATGAGGAATAAAGTAAGAAAGGAGCGAAAAGATTGTGAGAGAATGTGAATAAAGTTTAAGAGAGTGTGAAGAGTATGAAAGGTATTGAATAAAATAGAAGAGATTGTATTATTATAAATTTAATTTTTAATGATAGTTTGATATAAAATTGTTTAAATTAAGAATGATAAGTTGAGTTTGAGACGGATGGAAATGGAAAGTAGAAAGTTGAATTTGAGACAGGGATAGTTAAATAATATAATAAGTCTCAGTTTGTTTAACACTTTTAGAAAGCGTAAAACAACTTTCAAGTCGTGGAACCCCATCGTTTCTCTCTTTCGTTCTCCCAGACTACCGGTGTTTTTAGCTCCAAATCGTCGTCTTCCCAACTCCCAGCCTATTTCGATCGATGCAATAGATTCTAAAATTCTAAATGATTCTCAAATTCTGAATCCCCAATCAGTGCAGCTGATCGATAGGTAGTAAGCAACCACGTTCCTTCTCTTCACCCTCGCCATCTTCGGCTGATCATCTCAGGTTTGTAATCCAAAATTTAAATTATATCTTCAATTTAATATTGCTCGGGTCTTTGTTCGTTCTTTTTATCTATGTATTGCTTCTTCTTTTACTTTCTGTTTTGTTGTGATAAATG
>JAYMSP010003408.1:0-19866 GCA_036897095.1 Plantago elongata
GAGTCGGGTCGGGCTGGGGGGGGGGGGATAAATAAGAGGGAGTGGCTAGCTGCAAGAGTTAATCCGGGTCTTTGCAAGCTGACCTGCTCTAGGCGCGAAGCAGCTTCGCAACTGCCAGGAACTAGAGAAGCACCTCAAGTTCATTAATATAGGCTGAGCTCCAATCTGCTCCCTTAGGGGGGCACTATCTGGTCAGAGGCGCATAGTCTCTAGTTCAGGCTATAGAGGGTCAGGAAGAGGGGGGGGGGAGAGCTGGGAGTAAGAGGGTTGCGCTTAATAATAAGAAAAAATAAAGGACGAAGAGGTATCTAGAGAGTACATAGTCGGTAAATGTCACATAAGGGTCAGCTAAATATTAGTATCAGATTTAAGCAATATTAAAATTATAATCATCTAACATATCCTAAACGGAAATAAGGCAGAGTAAAAATATGTATTGGTTTAAACTCTAAATTTATAGAACAACTCTCTCCTGAGGTCTAGGGCTTGCAAGCAATACTATCTTGATAGGTTTAAGGCGAATATCATATCGAGGCAGTACTAAAAAGTATTAAAAATTAATAGGAATTATTTTCATTCCGCTTACCTTCGTATTATACCAATGAGCTATATAGATGCATAGGCAGCAAATGCGATTTTGCTAGATAATAAAGATAAATCAGTTTACAGATGAATTAAAGAGAATCTAATGTGGTTCAGCTCGTAATTAATCTAAAAGATATAGCTATATTATTCAAAGTCAGGCAATAGAAAAAAAGTCGCATTCTTAGAGCTTTATTAAGATATAAGTTTATAAGTGGCAATTTTTTTTTTAATATTTATCATTAGGTTATAAACATACCGAATAAAAAACAAATGTTTTGTAAGCTTCAACGTTAAAGTCTAGCTCAGATGTCCCCTTAGGGGGCGGAACTAGGCAGCCTTAGGGGTCAATAAAAGTCATCGAACCCTAAATAAAAAGTAGAAAAAAAACCTATGTTTGGTAAAAGTCGCTAAAATTATCCAAAAGATAGCTTTGCAGCTGGGGGGGGGGGGGGAAACCTGTCAGGGTCAGCAAGCCCAGTATAGCCTGAACTAGAGGGAGGTACTGAACAGGCTCGGGTCTGAAAAAAGTGGGAGCAACTGAACGAGTCGGGTCTGTAAAAAAAAAATAGTCCATATATTATAAAAAAAAGTAAACTTTAACCTTGTGATCTAATTTATTTATTTGCTAATTACTAGGCATAGTCATGTATTAAATATAGGAATAATTTACCAAAATAATCCTATTAGTGCTTTCTAAACCCGTAAATAAAGGTATATAATACATCGGCGATACTGATGAAAACAGGTCAAAAATATTTGTTTAATATTTAGACCGTCGGTAGAGTAAACTATCGCTACAGACTGGATCATCGGTGGGTGGCTGAAATGCTGCTTAATGTACAGTCGGAATCTTTTTTCATTATATAAACAAGGGCTTTATGTTTTAAATATCATCTATTGCAAAAGCACCCCCTTTTTTAAAGAAGGCAGTCTAGCCCTGCTCTTTGGAGGCGGATAGACTAAGCGCTCAAGGGCTCTTGTGCTACAGTTCAAAGGCCAGTACAGTACGTGTTCCAATTGCTGTGCCAACCATCGAACGCTGCCCTTCACAAGAGCCTTGCTGCCAACAGTTCATCTGCAAGAGCAGGGGGGGCTTTGAACTGTAGCAGCAAGGTGAGGATAGAAGCTGAGCCTCTATAAGTGGCATAAAGGCAGAGAGCATTGCAACTAAACGGCCTCTTGAGCAGGGCTTGCCTTGAGCCTGATAGTCTATCGGGCGTCACCTGCTACTATCTCTAGTGCTACCTCACAGATGGCTACAGCACAGGAGAGCATGCAGTTGCTCATCTCTCCAGTTCTTGCTGTCCCTAGCATCTGCACAGGTGAGGGGGCGTACTTAGCGGTCAGAGCTGCTCAAGCTGTGGCCTGTGGCCGCTGCCATGAGGCCATGAGCATAGCTACTGTCAGTCAGAGGGCGATAGTTGCATGAACAGCTACGCAGACCCAGATCTTCTGTAGCAGAAGATCTCTCCAGTGGTGTACCAAGCTGTGCCAAGAAAGCTAGTAGCAAGGTCTGCGTAGCCTTGCTCATTGCCTTCAAGGGGCTAGCTAGAGGGAGGCAGATCTTCTGGAGGTAGCAGAGGAGAGCCGATAGTACTATGGGTCAGAGCATGAGGAGGAGCTACCCCTTAGACTAAGGCACTAAAAAAAAAAAAATGAGGTAGCTAGTACAAGGCAAGAAAGCCTTCATGATGAGGATACTGTAGAGGGGGTTTGCAGGTTTTAAACATATAAAGCCAATATTTCTTATAATATAGCTAGAATAAGCCAAAAAAGATTTGGCAACCGTTAAGTAATAGCAGTTGAAAAATATAACTATATGCTGGAAACTTCCAAAGCTTTAAGTACTAGAAATAGAGTACTAGAAAGATCTTTCTACAGTGACAACCTTAAAGATATAATGAACAATCAGCAGGAAACCTATATAAAGGGCTCCTAAGAGACTATACGTGATATATTCCTATATTAGGTAAGGCGTGTAATATATATATAGGGATAAATATATAGTCCGAAGCTTAAAATTTTATGAAACCCTTTATAAATTGCTGTTAAATTAGGCTCTTTGTGCGCAGACCAGACTGCAGTCTGGCCTGAGCAAAATAAAAGGCAGAGCTGCCTTTGCAAGGGAGCGCGCACCGCGTAAATAAAGGCAGTTGCCACTTTTAGTGGCAGCTGCGCGTTAAAATGTTCTGTAAAAAATATTTTAAAAGGTTTATGTATTACTTTACTTTTTCTCAGAGGAGCCTTTGGGCTTGTAACTCCTAAATAATAATGAAGTTAATACAGAAAACCAGGTAAGGCTTGAATTATTAAAACCTTATCAAAATAATTATTTAGATAATTTTTTTTAGGAATTTGTCTGGCTGACTCCTATTAAGGCAGCGGCGTAGGAGGGGGGGGGGGGGTAATAAGTAGCAGCTCCTTCTTTTTTTTTATAGTCTCTTATTAGCTGTGCAGTACGTGCACTGCACTGCAGTGCAAGCAAATGCAAATATCAGCAAATGCATGGGTACCACTGGTGAGGCTCTCCGTCCAGAGGTTCCTTCTTCAAGGCACGCTCTCTGCAGTTCATGTACTGCCACTAGTTCAAGCCAGGAACTGCTACGCAAGAAGTGAACTGCTCAGCTCTCGTTCTGCCATAGGCTCAGGGGTCAAGCTCTGCAGTGCAGTGGTAGCGAGTGTAGCCACCAGTGTACGAGCTACGGAAATAAATGCAAATAAATGCAAATATCTGCATCTCCAGACCCGCTATAGGGAAACTGGAGAGCTGAGGCTGAGGTTCGTAAGTTAAAATTGTCGCGAAGCGAGCGGCTCTAGCTAGGGGGGGGGAGAAGTGGGACTGTGGGTAGCACAGCTCTCGGTCTAGCCGTAGCCGCTCGCAGTGCTGAAGGTAGCCTTTGAAGAAGCACAGCTGCTTACCTGCACTGAACCTCAGAGGCTGCCCTTGAGACCAACCTAGAAGCGTAGCATGGCACAGCAATAGCTCCGCACTAATGCGCTCTTATGAACTAGTGAACTGCAGAGCTGAGCCAGATAGTCTAGGCTCAGCTACAGTTCCTCAGGCTCTAGCAGTGCTGTGCTGCAAATAGTTAATCGGCAGTAGCTCTTCCAGTTCAGTTCCTAGCTAGCAGTTCTAGCGTAGCTGCCAGTACGAGGGTTGGCTTGAGCTGAGGCTCAGGAGTAGCAAGCAGATGGTGAAGCAACCTTCCAGTTCATATTAAGCCTGGAACTGAACTGGCTACCAGAGGAGAGCACTCCTCCTCTACAGTTCATAACTGGCCAAGCTGGTTCTCTAGTACGCAGATCTAGTGTAGCCTTTGAAGGCTAGCCTGAGGGGGGGGGGTCAAATATGCAAAGCTGCCTAGCCGACCATGCAGTACCAAGCAGTCCAGTTCTTGCTTAGGCTGGCATCTGCACAGGCTGAGGCTCAGCCTGATAGTAGGCTACTGTCAGCCACCAACAGGCCAGCGATAGGGCAGCCTGCGACAAATGAACTAGAGAAGGAGCCAGTTCTATGGCCAGAAGAGAATGCTAGCTACTGAACTTATGCTGAAGGCTGTGCTCATGGCCTCGCCCACCGCATTTGCAAGCAGAGCAAAGGCAAAGGCACAGCTAGAGAGTTCAATTAAAATATGAACTTATGCTGAAGGCTGTGCTCATGGCCTCGCCCACCGCATTAGCTAGCACAGCTATCTGCTGATGCTGAGCAAGAGAGAGCCAGTTAGCCAGATCTTGAGGAGAGCTGCTCATAGCTGTGCAGTGAGCCTCAGGGGGGGGGGGGAAATTGAACTGAAGGCCAGCAGTGCCAGTTCAATAAAAATATAGGGGGGGGTTATACCCCTCGCCAGCTGCCTGTGCAGTACGTAGCTAGGCATGCTCTTCAGGTACAGGTGAGGAGCTCTAGAGCGCTTTTTGCTAACGGGTCTGCGACAGTTCAAGGGGGGTAGAAGGTGAGCTTAACTATCAGGCTAGCGTACCTCCTCTAGCAGTGGCTTGAAAGCTAGTACGGCACAGGGGGGGGGGGGAGAGCCCTCTAGCAGTGCAGTGTAGCGATGCAAGGGGAGGGAGAGAGCTAGGAACAAAGAGGGGAAAGTGCTAGGCTTACATGTCGGAAAAAGGGGATAAATATCTAAATAGATTCAAAGAGCTTACAGCAGATTTATAATAGAAAATTTTAGGTTATATGTATTACTAACCTAATGAGCGCTATACCATGAATAGGACAAGATATCGTAGAATTTCTGTGAGGAGGTTTAAATACAGTTGAACCACACCATCGTGATATGGTGTTAAAAATTCTGCTTAACAATTCTGGAAAGTCTTCAAATTTAGAATTTACATACGGTTTATTTTAGTGTTCTACACACTTTTTATTAACGTGAAAACTGTAAAAACGAGGAGAAAACCAGTGGGGGTGATAAGTATACATACTTGGTAGCCTCTCAGAGACTAAACGCAGGAGATCTTTATTATGCTAATATCGTAGGTCTTTTTAGCCCTGCGCTCTTTAAAAGGGCGCTTAACTCTTTAACTTATGAAATAGGAATAGAATTATCTATAAAAGAGAATTATTGCCCGTGCCTTTAGGTGTAGGTATAATATCCTTTAAATCTAGAGGTAGCCTGCATGCTAGCAAGCATGCTTGCATGCCTGCTTGCAAGCTAGCGTAGCAAATGCAAGCATGACTAGGATAAAAAGCTTAATTCCTATATTTAACCAATAGCCTATGTTTTCATACAAACAATAGGCACTCAAAAGATTTAAATATCTTCGCAGGTATTCTTCAAATTTATAGCCAATTTATCCTAGATCTAATATTGATTTTAATAGGGGGGGGGTAAACGATATATTAAACACTGGTTATTTAAGAGCAGGATTAGTAGGGGAACATAGAGGCATGCTGCGTACTGCGAACTCGTACTGCGAACTAGAACTCGTACTCGAACTAACTCGAACTCGAACTGCAAACTCAAACTGCGTACTCTGCGTAGTGAGCCTGTGCAGTGCTTGTCTTAGAGGCTCTAGCTTCTAGCCTCATGGGCTTGCTCTCCTCTAGAAGCACAGGGAGCTATGCTACGCTAGAGCGAGGGGTCTTCAAAGGCTACTATCTCTTGAGACCAGTAGCCCAAGCTGCTCTCTCCAGTGGAGATGCTAACTTACTTAGGCTAGCTAGAGGAGGCTCTTGCTGACAGGTCTTTGCAGCTAGCGCTACGCAGCGGCTAGCTGCAGTTCATCTTATGCAAAAGAGAGCAGTGCTGAACAACTAGCAAAGCTAGAGCTGGGCTCTTTGCTTGCAGGTCAGCTCAAGCAGTCAAGGCAGCATGCATCAGCATCAGTGGGGTGAGAGCAGTGCAGATGCCAGGCGAGAGGAAGAGCTGCCAGCTATCAGGGTCAGAGCAGTGGAGATGCTAGGGCTTGTGCTAGTGCAGCGCTGCCTTGACCAGTGGAGATGCTAGCCCCAAGCTTGAGCACAGCCAGGTACTAGAGGAAAGCCAAGCCAGCTCAAGTACAGGCTATATAGAATGTGCCTCTACTTAAAATAAGAGTAAGGCAATAGCCAGAGCTGCAGCTCAGCTACGCAAGCAAGCTGATGCAAGGTTCGCACAGCGAGCATTGCAAGCTAGAGAGGTGGGTAGAGCTGCGGAGATTAATTTTAAGGAGAGGTGCGGGCAAATGAACTAGAGGAGGCGTGCTTAGTACAGCCCGTAGCTGCGGGTCTGCAGTCAGGTCTGCGCTGGCTTGGCTCTAGCTGTGCTAATCTGCACAGCTCTCATGGTACCAGAGGTGGGCTAGCACTGCTTTGCAAGTAGCATCAGCTGGTCAGGAGCGGTAGCGTACTAGGGCAAAGAGGGAGGCGCAGCAAGGCAAGAGGAGCAGAGGTTCCTCCTCTAGTACAGGCTAAATACTGCTTGAGAGCTTGAGCCTCCTCAAGTTCCAGGGTTGTTGCTAAGCTGCTGTGCTATAGGGGGGAGAGAGGAGAGGCTCTCTAGTTCCAGCGCTGGCTTGCACTGCCTAGCAAAGGCAGGCAGCACTGCCTCTTGCTGATAGTAGCCTTTGAAGTAGAAGAGGGACTCTGGCTTGCACTGCTCTAGCTATGCTCAGCCCTCCTCTCTAGCTTGCAATGCTCGCAAGCCAATCTCAGAGGTCTCTAGCTGCTCAAGCTGATGCTAGCGGTGGCCGTTCGGCCATGAGCAAGAAGAACTGGAGCAAGGGGGGAGAGCTATAGCCACAGGTGCAGGAGGGGAGCATTGAGCAGAGCTACGCTAGAGGAGCTGCGCTTGTGTACCATCTGCAAGAGACCAGTGCTCTAGCTACGGGACAGCAAGAGGGAGCCTGGAACTAGAGGAGGGGTGAGCTAGCCCTCCTCTTGCAGTGCGAACCTTGCCATCAGCTAGGTGAGAGCCGGATCTTCTGTAGCTGCAACTATAAGGGGGGTCAATAAGAGTAGTCTGCGTACTGCGTAGGCTCTAGTTTTTCTACTTATATCAAATGATTCTCAAATAGCCAGTTTTTAAAAGTAATGGAAATATTATAGTTTCATTATCTTTTACAGATATATATTGATAAAACTAATAGTTATAAAACAAGTATTAGGTCTCGACTCTTTCTAGGAACTAAAGGAGGTAGAGGCCTTACTCTAAATCTTGTAAATTCATCTAAAAATTCTTAGGTAATAAAAGATTACAATATATTTTATTAAAAAAATAAAAATAGAGCCAGTCAGGTAACTAAAAATACAGCAAAATGATATAAAGATAAAAATAAAGATTATGATATAGTCCCATCAAAGAAGAGATTCTTTGAGAGTAGTGAGAGTATTAAAATAAGATATATTTAATATGGTGACTACCAAGATTTATGTTCTGTAAACAATGCAACCTTAAACAGATTCTTTGCTTTACACTTTGTCTTGCCGTTCGTTTTAGCAGCTTTAGCTTTAATGCACTTAATAGCACTTCACGATAGTGCAGGGTGGTTATTTACTGGCCCTAAATTTATATATATGAAATCTACTTCTTTAAGTGCATTTTTGCTTAAGCTTTATATTACCTAATATTAATGCCATAAAAAGAATAGGGGGGCATTAATATGTTATATCGCTGTGGTAGGTTCAAGGGGGGGTAAGCTGATGGTTTTGCAAAAGGAGTTAGATTTAGATTTAGACAAAGTGTAGTGCATAAGGATTATATTTTAATGGTAACACAATTTAGGATATACAAGAGGTTATTGCTCTAATCTTTTTCCAGTAATATTAACACAAAAACTGGTGATAAAGTCTTAGAGTATTCTCGTTTTGGTACGTATAGATTTACAAGTTTATTGTGATTATATAAAATTTAAAATTAAGGTTTACAGCCTAAGCTTAGCTATTAAAAGTGCCTTATTAGGTAGATGGAAAAATCGGGTGTATGAATTGCAACTAATAGTTTTAAGAGGTAGAATTATTATCATCCGCTTTATATACAAAGTTTTTTAAAATTAAATAAATTCTCAATTATATATTAAACCAGAATCTATTACAAATTGCTGTTACCATATATAATCCCAGTATGCACACTAAATTAGGATTATAATATATATATATAAATAAGCGAGGGATAAAATATTTTATCTCGAAGTCTCAGAGACTTTAATTATTAAACCTTATCTTTTAATTCTCATAATATGTTTAATGGTTTGGCAATGCTAGTGAAAACGGTTAAAATATTAATCTCTTAATTAATACAAGACCGTCGGTTATATTAATCCTAATGTTAAAAATATGATCGCTACAGACTGGGTCACTGGTGGGTGTCAATTTATTTGATGCTTAATGTACAGTCGAAATATTTACGCAGGTAATCCTTTAGGAGTTTCAGGTAATTACGATAGATTACCAATGGCTCCATACTTCTTATTTAAAGTGCGCCGTTGCGTTTCCATTAGTAGTTTGTGTAAGCTACAAAAACACTTCCCTATTGTGTTACAAACACCAAGCTTAGGTTGCGGATGAAAGTCCAAGCCGAACATAGCATGCTTGGAAAAGGTCCAAGTAACAACTAAACAGCTAGTTGTAATACCAAGATCAGTTAAACTAGATATGATTAGAGCTATACTGCCCCAAGTACAAATACCAGTGCTCTCAAAAGAAGGAGATGGACCATATTGCTGGAATGGGTCCTTTTATCTTTATATCGTTTCAGCCCTTAAAGGAAATGATAATGGGATTAAGATAACGCGTTATGCAAAAAGCATAATTAAGGTGTTGAGTGTACAATCTAAGTCTAAATACAGCTTCTACTATGGGAAAACTACGGTTTCCACTAAGGGGAGTAATCCCTATGTGGGAGGAGGTCCTGTAATAGCCGCTCGAAAAATTTACGAATGCTGCATACCGAAAGGTATGACAAGGTGAAATGGACCAGCCTACAATCAGTCTAGACTATTTAATACAGGTCCAGGACGGACAACCAATGTATTATTGAAACTAGACAGCCTTCACAGTCGTGCCAAATTTACAGAGATTCAGATAGATAGAAAATTATACAGAGATTTCATGTTGGATCAGGACATGTACTTAGCGGCTTATAACAAGCTAAGATCACGTCCAGGAATGATGCAAGGTATCGAAAGCACTACTTTGGAAGGATTATCTTCCGAAGTTATTCAAGACATAATAGACAAACTATCTACGGCTGAGTTCCAATTCACTCCTGGACGTAGAGTAATGATTCCAAAGGCTAACGGCTTAAGCCGCCCCCTTACAGTGGGTAACCCTAGAGACAAGCTTGTACTGCTTGTGATGAGAATGGTCTTGGAGGCAATATATGAGCCAGTCTTTAAAGATGAATCCCATGGATTCAGACCTAAAAGAGGATGTCATACGGCATTAAGAGCCATCTACCAAAAATTCGAAGGATGTTCTTGATGAATCGTGGGAGATTTCAAAGCGTGCTTCGATTCCAAAGCACATGATAAACTTATGCAGTTATTGGAGAGAAGGATACAAGATCAAAGGTTCCTAGAACTGATACGGAAAGCTCTGAAAGCTGGATACTTAATATCAGGTAATAGGGAAACTGACATAGTCGCTACAAGTCCAGGATCAGTCATAAGTCCCATACTAGCCAATATATTCTTACATGAACTTGATGTTTATGTCTTACAATTAAAAAAGGCCTTCGACTCAGCAAAGACGGGATATCGTCCTCGATCTAAAGTAAGTAGGAAATACAGCTATCTATTACGAAAGAAACTTATAGAAGACTCAGAAGTCAGAAAGCGACTTATGAAGAAATATGCAACTCTCCTTAGAAGTGTGGATAACAAAACCGAAGGTGATCACTCTAAAAGATTGATGTATGTTCGATACGGCGACGAGTGAGTAATAGCCATAAATGGTCCAAGGAAAGATGCTAATGAGATCCTTAACAAAATTAAAGAGTATTGCTCTCTTCTGGGACTAACGGTATCTGATGAAAAGACTAGAATCACTAATGCCTATAAGGATAAAGTTCTGTTTCTAGGTACTTACATCAGACATGCCCAAGTTCCTACTTACTCTCTACATAGAAAAGGAGTCCTACCAAGAAGTCGAAGAGGAATCCTTTTGCAAGCTCCTCTAGATAGAATAAAGGCCAAATTGCAAAAGGCCGGCTTCCTTAAAAATGATAGAGCCCAAACTAGAATTTCCTGAGTGCCTTTACAAGCGCGTCAAATTGTAAATTTGGGAAACCAAGTGCTAAGGGGATATCTAAATTACTATTCTTTTGTACACAATAGAAGTAAATTTGTGGCTTGAACCTACACTACTATCAAGGAGGTGGTAATCCGAACTCTGGCTAGAAAGTTTAAAATAAAAACTAGAGCACAAGTCTACAAGGAATTTGGAAAAGAGATTACTATATATGATCAGACGATGAGAGACAAGGACTTGAGACCTACTATGGTGGCTAAGTTAATTAGACCTGAGTATAAGATGAATGTATGGAACAAGAAAGTGACAAACACAAACACAGGTACCAGCCTTATACGCAACAAGTTTCTAGGCTAACCTCTTTGCACTAATGTACAGTCTGTAAGTCTGAATATAGAGTAGAAATGCATCATGTAAGAATGATGAAAGACTTATCTGCGAAGACTAACAGATTAGACCAACTAATGATCAGAGCCAATAGAAAGCAGGTCCCTTTATGTAGTTGCCATATGAAACACTGCAGGTAAATTGTACATCCCAGAATCTCTTTAGAAAAAGACGACGAGTAAGTCTCAGAATTATAGGTGGAGAGCCGTATGATAGGAAACTATCACGTACGGTTCGGTGACGACGGTTTGACAACCCTTTTTAAGGGATCGATCGTTAGTTCTACGATTTAATAACTATATTTTTATTTGTTATTATTTTAAGTATCTTTGTATTCTTTATGTCGAATGTTTTAGGTGATAGTGAGAATTATGTAATTAGAAGGTGTAACCATTTAGTTACTGTCATAATGAACTTATGGCTAGAAACCATCAATTTGACGGGAAGTCCCTAAAGCTGTAATAACCAAATAAGAATGGTAACATATCTTATGGCACAGGTAATGACTCGTGGTAGGGTAAAATAGACACAGATGAGCCAACGTTGTTTCGTAAAAAAAAAATAATTTTTTTTTATTGATAATTAAACTCAATGGGTAATCCGCAGCCAAGTACCTCTATAGGAGGTATGCAGTTCATCGACTAGATGTTGGTTGGCTTTTTTATCTTAGCTTAAGAGATAGTCAAGCCCCGCTCGAAAGAGTGCAGGAATTTTTTTTCCGTAAAATGGATAGTTTAAAGCTATTCAGGGATAAAGCCTAGGGCAGCCTTATTGGTTATTTATTAAAAAAGTCATGAGCTTTCTAATAAACACTGCTTGAACCTCATATGGTTAAACCTAAAGGTAAGTAAGGTAATAAAGAAGTAAAGGATTGAAAAAAAAAGTTAATTTCTCCCCCCCCCCCTTAGGCACAGTGTGCCTTGCTGCAAGTGGTAAAGCACTGAAAAGGTAACAAATAATTCAGTATTGCAAGCATAGAGTGGCCTGCCTTCTTTTGCAAAGGGTTATATAGGTGGTATTTATTTTTTATCCAATTTCAACAGCTAGTCAGTTGTTATATAAGTCTTTATTTCTGATATTTCTTATAATAGTTTTGCTGAGCCGAGCAAGCAGAATAAAATTTGTTATAATATATAGATTATCAGGTGTCGAAACATTTTCAAGATTTGTACCTTTTATATGCTTTATCTAGCAAAGTATCCTATATGTAAAAAAAAGATAAATGTTGATAAGCATTGCCTATTCCTCTTAGTGCTAAAGTGGTTTCACTTAACTTAGAAAGAGCATGACTTAGGTTTGCATATTAAATTTAAGAGTCAAGGCCTTTTAAATAGTAGTTATTTAACATAGTACAATCTAATGTTTAATCTAATAAGCAAATAATGGATGACTAACACTTAAAACTATGGATATAAAACTTTTAGGTATAGATAAAAGATAAAAATAATTACCTAGCGCAGCCTAGATAGGAAAACTCAGACTAGCCACTAAGTGGCAAAGCAGTTTAAGCTTATTTGTCTTAAGGAGGCCAGCATAATTAGCTGGACTTATAAATTATATAGTGTTAATAGGCACACATTAGGATATATGATAATTAAGGCAGTTTGCGACATGAGAGATGTCGGAGAGTATTATATCTAGCCCATATATCTGCCAACTAAAGTTATAAGGTAGAGGTGCGTTTCTATAAGTCCAATAAAGCGTTTATATGTTAAACTTGTGGGAGTAGATAAAGCTCTTCTATTTGCTGTAGAATATCGGGAAAATAATTTTTATATAACCTTTGCAATTCTTTCCATCTTTTATTATTTTAGGTTAAGCGAATAACCAATTTACAGGTAGGGTCAGGCTTGCCCTAGGCATAACTGGGCAAATCCAATGCAAACACCGGCTGCAATTGTACCTGAGTGATAGATAAAAGATGTCACTTAATCTAGCTATATGCAGGAAACTCCTAAAACTTTAAGTACTATTGGTGGAAGAAAAAGTAAAAATCTTAAAGATATTACAATGGACAATCCGCAGGAAATCAACCGGTATATCAGTTTAGCCTTGAGCAAGGGTAAAGCTTTTATTGTATGCCTTAATAGTATCCTTAGAGACTATACGTGAGACATAAGGTAAACATTAATATCTTATAAAGATTTAGTCCGATCATTATAGTAATATAATGTTTAGAAATATCTATTAGCTGGTATTGTTACGTATGGATAAAAGCATGTCCAGCGGCAAAAATATCACCTTAAATATGTTTCTACAATTAACACGAGTTTATATTTACAATACTTTAAGTGTCGGCGTAGCGCTAAGTTTTACTATAGCAGCCGAACTGCTAGGGCTTGGTTTTCGATTATCTAGCCCGGGCTCTAGCCTGCTCTTAAAAGTTTATTAGGGGCTTGCCAGTAGACAGGCTGGCTTATTACAGGGGTGTTTTTTTTTGATGCTGTGCAAACGCCATGAGCACAGCTTGCTGACCTCCTCTTCTTATTATTATAGCAGTGCTCTCCTATTGCTGTGGCTCAAGGGCTCCGCCCACAGCCATGAGCACAGGTCTCTAATGCATGCTGCCTCATGGCCCTTAGGGGCACAGGCAAGAGCAGCCAGAGAGGAGGGGTGGCTATCTGCCAGTGGCACCCCTTGACCAGATAGCCTAGAGCGTATAGTACGCATGAGCAGCTAGCTGGCTTTAGGAGGGGTGCGCAGAGCATGACCAGCTCAAGCTGTGAGGCGATAGATGGCTCTTGCCTGTGTAGGCAAGAGGAGAGCAGCTCGTGCTCATTGCAAGGAGGCGATAGTACTATCGGGTCATGAGCAGCTCTCCTGTTCATCAGCCAGAGAGAGCTACAGTTCAATACACCAAGCACGAGCCAACTAATCAGGGTGAGACCAGACAAACTATCCGGGTCTAGGTAAGCAGCCCAGATTAGTAGCCCTCTGCCTGTGCTCATGGCCAGCGGCCACAGCTAGAGGAGAGATGAGCAGTAGCAGGAAAGGCCAAAGGCACTAAGAGGTTTAGTGCCTTAGGAGCTCTAGACCCAGATAGTCTATCCGCCTCTCTTTAAAGTTTTTTTTATAGAGTGCCTTAGAGGTCAGCCATATATAAATAAGAGGCAGTAGCCAAAAAAGAGTTAGGGAACCCTTGAATACTGGTTTATAGAGGATAGTCGCACGAGCGTAAGCGTGCTTATGGGTAGGAGAGCCAGACTGGTCAGCTCTCCCTGTATAAATGAACTAGAGGGGGGGGTAAAATTGAGCAGTCCTCTCTCTGCATTTAGCCAGAAGCCATTGAGCAAGAGGGTTAGGAGTTGAGGGGTGCGTGTAGGAGTCTCGTCAAAAAAAAGAGCTGAGGGCGATAGTAGCGCTACCCTGAACTATAGGGTCAAGAGCCAGTGCACCTTGCACTAAGAGGTTTTTGCTACTCGCTCCTGCAACTATCAGGGTCAAGAGAAGGCTGTCCTCTAAATAAGACGGCTAGGTGCTAGCCCTAAGCCTAGTCAGGAGACCCCTTATTTATATAAGCGGTCAGCAGTCCCGCCATATGGGGGGGGGGTAGCTGGGCTAGCTCTCCTCTCTTTTGCCTTGCATAAGACAAGGGGTAAGCTCTGCTCTCTTTTGCCTTGCATAAGACAAGGGGTAAGCTCTGCTCTGAGGCTGACAGGTAGGAGAGGCAGACTAGCCTAGGCTAAGCCGGCAGCCTGAGTAGGGTTAGCGCGCTAAGCTAGGGGTGCTTAAGTACTGCAGTGCGCAGGCTACTCTCTCTCTCTGCGTCAGAGCACTGCACTAGCAGCTAGGCCTTAATAGAGGGTCAGCTTGCCCAAGCCTAGGGGGGGGAGAAGGGGGTCTGAGTGCTCAGGCTTGGCAGAGGCAGACAAGCGTGCTCAAGCAAGTGTAGTGCAGTAGAGGGGGGGGGGATAGTCTAGAGGGTGAGAAGCGAGCTCACGCTCATAGCTACCCTCAGGATTGGAGAGCAAGGGGGGGATAGAAGGAGCTACTGCTCAAGCTACTATCAGGGTCAACAACCAGTGCTACTATCTGGCTCTAGTGCTACTAACGGCTCACAGCTGATAGGAGGGAGGTACTATCGGCTCTCAACCCGTAGCACCCCTAGAGCTGAATGAAGCTCAGCTCAAGCTGTCCCGTAGCATCGTGTGAGGGGTGTGAGCTATGCTCATGGCTGTGGGCGGAGCCCATGAGCCACAGCAAGAGAAGAAGAGCTGAGGGTAAAGGAGAGCAAGCAGCAACAGCGCTCAGCTAGAGCCACTTATTTTTCTAGCAGACAGCCTATATGGCAGCAAAGGGCAGTATAAATAAGAGGGAGCAAGCATTATCAGGTCTCTGGCAGCCCATGACTTGCGAACTAGCTTTGCAAGAGGAGGGTACTAGCACAGGCTCAATAAAAATGAGCCTCTGGTTGCTGCAACTAACGCCTCTAGCAGTGGTACCTGCAGTTATCAGGGAGAGAGCATTGCTAGCAAGAGGCGGATAGTGAGTAGCACAGGGCTATCCCTTAGGGGGGGAGAGAGCTTTAATGATAATACCTGATGAGTTAAAGTATTAATAGGTATACTACTCGGTGATGGCTTAGTACGGCTAGTTGTGTTTATAGTATTACTGTTTTTATTTTATATTAATATAAATGTTAAGGAAAATTTTAAAACACCTACTGCAGGTTTAACACCTGTTTATATTTTTATCCTAAGTAAGAAAAACCCTATTAACAGATAATAAAGGTAAATCTAGTGTTTATATGTGGACAAACCTAGTAACTTAAGATATCTTGGCAGTAGTTTTATCTAAAAGACTAAAATTTTTACAAGCAATAGATTTATTTGATATTATGATTATTTATAAAGCTGCAGCTTTATTAGCTCATGGTTTTTATAACTTTAACATAGTACGGCGCTAAGGGGGGGGGGGACTCGCCAGGGGGGGAAACAAGCAGCCTCTTGCTGCGACTGCTACTGCTACTATCCGCTCTAGGGGGGGGGGAGGAGTGGTACTAAGCGGCTCTCTCTAGCGAAGCAGACCCGCAGAGCTCAGCAGAGCTAGCTAATGAACTAGAGAAGCTAGCCTGAGAGTTGGAGGCTACCTGCCTCCTCTTGCTTTGCTAGTAGCATCTGCACTATTGCTAGCTTGAGAGAGGGGACAGGTAGTAGCAGAGCCTCTGCTCTGCAGAGCTAGCTGCCTCTTAGAGAAGCATTAAGTGCCTACTGGGGCAGAGAGCATAGCTACTATCAGGTCTGCCTGTAGGCACTGCTCTCAGTGGCGTATAGCCTGAGGGTTTGCAAGGCACTGCTACAGCAGCGCTTGCAAACCCTGGAACTAGAGGAGGGACAATCCTCTAGTAAATGAACTAGAGGCAGGCAGGAGCTGCCCAAGCTGCAACTAGCCAGTCGGGCTCTCTAGCTAAGCTCTGCCTCAATCTACTAGTGCTCATGGCTGTGGCCGGAGCCTAGAGCCACAGCAAGAGCTCTGGAACTCAGCCTCTAGCTAGCAATGCAGACCTGTATTAAGAGGAGGGTACTCTCAGGTCTCCCCTTGAGGAGTGCTCTTGGCTTCGCCGGTGCCCTTAGGGGGCATGAGCAAGAGGAGGGAGCACTGCTAGAGGTGCCAGCTTATGGTACGCACTGCAAGTAAATGAACTAGAGAAGCTGCCTTGTGGCTAGCCACGCCGTCAAGGCAGCTCTCTCGAAAGGTCTGGAGCTAATAGGGGGGAGAGCTGCCAGCAGATAAGGCACTGCAAGTAAATAAGAGGAGGTCAGCCCAGTCGCCACGCACGCAGTGCCTTATCAGCAGGTCTCTAGCAGATGAACTGGTGGAGACCAGTACCCAGTGCAGCTCTCTGCCAGTGCTCTTGCTAGGGAGGTAGGAGGGGGGGGGGGGAGCGCTGCCTTGAGCAGATAGCACCAGCTGCGCTACAGAAATGAACTAGAGGAGGGTAGCTGAGCGTCCTATATAAATGAACTAGAGAGCAGGGGGGGGGGTAAAAACAGCAATAGAAAAAAAACAAAAAGCGCGGAGCTGGCCTAGGGAAGAAAAGGGGGGGGGTACCTTAGGGGGTTTATAAAGCTGTTACTACATAAGAGCGAGCAATTATATTAGTATTAACTTATCTCAGCCAATTATGTAGGTTAATTAATTTTGATCTTTTACCATTCTACGCTATACTAAGATCTATACCTAACAAATTATTAGGTGTTATTGCAATGTTTAGTGCTATTTTAGCTTTATTGGCTATGCCATTTACAGATTTAAGTAGAAGTAGAGGTATACAATTCAAACCTTTAAATAAAGCAGCTTTCTATATATTTATAGGGAATTTTCTAATATTAATGGTTTTAGGAGCAAAACATGTAGAATCTCCCTATATAGAGTTTGGACAAATTAGTACACTTTTATATTTTTCACATTTTTTATTAATAGTACCTTTAGTTAATTTTTTAGAAAATACTTTAATTGTATTATCTTTGAGATCTAACTCTAATGGCTAGGTTTTCCAATTTTTTTTACAGGTCTTGCGAAAAGTGTTCCTTGACAAGGGTTTAGTAAGAAAACTAAAAGAGACGGCTTCTTATATAAGCTAGAGACGTCTTAAATAACTATTATGCTAGAGAGATAGCCGGCTTGCTCTAGTTCATTATTGGAGTGCTCATATGTGCTGTGCTAGCCTCGGAAGCATGAGCTGCTCAAGCAACTATCGCCAGCATTGCTGCGACCATACAGGTCAGAGGGCGGTTAGTAGCTGCGACTATAGGGGGTCAGGTGGTGCAAGTCAGGCTCTAGCTGTGGCTAGCAACTGAGGGCTCACTCTCTCTCTCTAGCTAAGCAAGGGTTGCAGCTATCAGCAAGAGGTAGGCAAGACCTCTGCAACTACTCGAGAGGACTGCCAGTATTAAGAGGAGGGTAGCCTCTGGCCGTTATGGGTAGGAGAGCAAATGAACTTGAGAAGGCCTCTAGTTCATTTTGCTAGCGAGCTCAAGCTGTGCCTACAGGTCAGCCGTGGCAGCTATCTGGTGAGACCAGTGCACTTGTAGGCACTTATGCTGATGCAAAAGCATGCTACGGGCAGTGGCCAGTGGCCAGTGGCCTGTGGCCGCAGGCCATGAGGGCCATGAGGGCCATGAGGCCATGAGGCCATGAGCACAAAGAGAGGAGGGGAGAGCTCAGCACCAGCTCCTTGCCATAGGGGTCAAAGCAAATAAGAGAATAAGTGCCTACTGGCAGTCCTAATGGGATGGGAGCTAGCTACTCTCTCTGCCAGTTGCCCAAGCAGCAGCTCGCGTAAATGAACTAGAGGAGGGTACTGTCAGGGTCAGCCCTGCTGCTCTAGGCTTCGCCACAGCTAGAGGAGGCAGCAGTGCTCTCTCCCTGTGCAGATGCTAGGGGAGAGCTAGAGCAGGCTCGGCCTCGGTAGAGTGGAGAAGGCAAGCCCAGAGCCTAGAGGTCCAATCAGGCTCAAAGGAAATGAACTAGAGAAGGGAAGCTGAGGGTCTGCTACAGCTCAAGCTCTCTCAAGCTAAGCATAAGTAGCCTGAGCTGCTGCGCTAGCCAGATAGCTGCCTGCAGTTATCAGCAAGAGCAAGCAGATGCAAGGCAGAGCTTGAGCAAAAATTTATGGAAGCCCTCTTAGTACAGGCTATATAGAATGTGCCTCTACTTAAAATAAGAGTAAGGCAATAGGCAGAGGTGGTGGAGACCAGACAGGGGGGGGAAATAAGAGTAAGCACTGCTCTCGAATGGCTAGTGCTAGCTCTCTCTGCGCCTATAGCCACTGCAGGTGGGCGCAGGCTGACCTGACTGCGTTAATGAACTAGAGGAGCTCTATCTGGGGTCTAAGGAAATATGCAAAGGCCGGGCTATTTTGAGCCGGATAGGAGTGCCTACAGGTCTTTAGCAGATGAACAGGTGGAGGGGAGAGTCTGCTCTCTCACCCCTATAGCCCTGTGCTTGCAGCTTGCAGACAGGGGGTAAATTAACTTGAGGCACAGCCACCTCAAGCTGTGGCTAGCATCAGCTGAGGTCTAGGGGGGGGGGAGACCTGTTGCCACTGCTGCACTCTCGGAGCTGAAGCTTGGGGGGGAGGAAGAGGCACCTCAAGCAGTGCAGCGTAGCATCAGCATCAGCACAGGGCGGCTCAGCGGTTAAATAAGAGGAGGTTGGCAGAGCACTGCTCTCTGCCAGTGCTGAAGCTAGGCGGGAGGAAGAGGCAAGTCAAGCAGTGCAGCGTAGCATCAGCATCAGCACAGGGGTCAGCGACGCAATAAGAGAAGGGGTAGCCTAGGAGCCTTTCTGCCTCGAGCTCTGCAACTGCTCTCTGCCAGTGCTGATGCTAGGGAGCATGAGGAGGTGGGTACCTCAGGCAGGCGTACGCAGGCACTGCTCCAGCACCCTCCTCCAGTTCATCAGGGTCAAGCTAAATAAGAGTAAGGAGTGCTCTCTGGGTTTGGCTAGCTGGGTGCTCACCTGCTATCTGGCGGGTCAAAGGAAATAATACTTGCAGCTCTAATTTAGGCAAGCTGCCTAAGGGGGGGGGGAGCTGCTCTTGTGGCTATAGGGGGTGAGAGCAATGCAACTATCAGGTCTAGGCACCAGTGGAACTATCGGCTGCCTCTAGTTCATTTATATAGGGGGAGAGAGCATTGCTACTATCAGGGTCTTGGCTGGGTGGTGGAACTATCCGCTCTCAAGCCAAGGAGCCATGCACCACCTATCTGCCTCGACCATAGCAACTATCGGGCAGTGAGGGGTGAGAGTAGCTATGCTACGCTAGTGCATGAGCAGTAGCAACTGCTAGAGGGGGGGAAACCTCCGCGTGCATACCCTACTCTTCAGGGGGGGGGGGGGGAAGATGGGAGAAAGAGGGAGATGGATTGATGTTTCTCACTCTAGAATCTTTTAGAGAGGAAAGATTTGTCAGATTTTGTAAATTTTGTGCGAAAATGTGTGTTATTTAGATATTTATATATGTAAGGCCCCGACCTAGTCCGGACGTCAAGGAAAATGCCGAAGTTCCAAACATTTCGATAGATATATAATTAAAATATCCTCAAACATTCAGTTAAGTATATAATCCAAGTACTGAATAATACAAACCAAACATAATATTATATAAGTCTGAAAACATATGATAACCCACGTCGCCGTACGTGGAAGTAGTCCAACACTACCCTCGATAAGTCAGTAATCCTAGTCAAACCCCTCGTCGTGCACTTGTCCTA
>JAYMSP010003409.1:0-19861 GCA_036897095.1 Plantago elongata
CCCCGCCCCCCAAACAAAATCCCCAATTAGGATCCTTGCTCCGTCCCTGGTTGTATAGCACGCGGAAAAATTCAAAAGTAAAGATTGCTAGCAGCTGGGGGCTTATATTTTAAAAAATGTAACATGCCCAGCGATTATGATCTTATGTGCATCTCGTATTGAATGCTAATAATGCAGTTGATATGATACTCAGGTGGTGCTAGAAGAAAGGGGTGTGAATTGCAGCAACGGATCCAGAATGTATTTTGATTCCCGACTACCTAGTCCAATTTCAGTTCTCGAACATTCTTCTTCGATTGAGAGTTATAATTCTTCTTGTGCAGCTGAGACTGAGAGTAATAGTATAGGAGGTAAAGGTGTTTTCTAAACCATGATTTTTTCATTTGTGATAGTAAATTGAACTAACACACAATTTATTACAGGCAGCGAGCGGTGTTCATCAACTCTAGCTCAAGAAGAGCTACCATGTTCTTTAACGACATTCATTCCAAATGGCTATACTGAGTTATCAGACTCGGCTTCCTCAATTTTCACCAGAAGTTTTGCTAAGAAGCAAGGCAGTACTACTACCTTAACCTTGAGTCTGTATGGGAAACGTATGTGGGAGCTAGAGTACATCAATCGGATACTGTTTAATGTAGAGCTGATGTTCAAAAACTATGCACTGGGCAAGACTGCTGAGATGATTGAACCTCATCTGTATAATCAACTTGAATTCCGAAAAGGGAATTTTGATGGCGGTGAACCAGGCATTAAAATCAACCAAAGGCTTCTATTTGATTCTGTGAATGAATGCTTGGAGCTTAGGTGCAGCCATTATGTTAATGGTGGATACAAACTCTGGGCTAAAGGTCAATCTGTTGTCAAGAGAAAGGAAAAGTTAGCAGAAGAAGTGTATAAAGAAATATCGGACTGGAGTGGATTGGGCGACTCCATGGTTGATGAAATTGTGGATAAGGATATGAGCAGCACATATGGGAGATGGCTCGACTTTGAACTTGAAGCATTTGAACTCGGGTTACATGTAGAGTCTCGCATTCTTAATTCATTGATAGATGAAGTAGTTGCTGATCTCTTGGTTCTTTAACTTGTCAAACACATTACACAAGTTTCATTCATTTCACTGCAAGTTATTCATGGAACCACTGTTTTATAAATTAGTTTTGGCCTTTTTCACAATAATTTCAGAAGATCTTCCTACCTTTCTTTTGTGCGTTTGCAGTTCATTCTCATGCTGTCTATTTCTTTCAGTCTTACTGATTCATTCATGTGTTTACTTGAGTCGTATTTGCACAACGTCACTTGATAGAGTTACAATAAACATGCATTCAGGTGCATGCAAATGCAGAATTTTACTCAGGTCTAGATTACAAATGTTCAATCGAATACAGTTTTTATGCAAGCTAAGAGGGAACTGTGCCTATAACCAATCATGGGAGTTTTGGTGCTTATGACCAAATCAACATGTCCTCCCCTTCACTCCAGTAAGTAGGCTCATTCCCAGCACCATCAAGATTCCAGGAAAACAAATCATCGCTGTTAAAGAAAGAATTAATAGGCGAACAACATCCATACAAGTTCCCAGCTTCAGAATTCGAACTCCAATCCACATCCATCAGCACTTTATCTGTTCCTTCACTTATAAATGCATCCTCACCGTAACTACTAGCATTCATCTCTTCCCATGGTCCCAACATCTCTGTGTCCCTTCCTTCTTTATAAGGTGACAGAATTGATGTGTAATTAGTCCATTCATCTGTACTAAATGAGTTGTTTTCATTTGGACTTGTATGTGTGGTGTCTTTTTCGCGGCAATCTAGTGGATTTTTGTTCCTTTCAGTCGTATCGGAAGGGTAGTTAACACCTACCTGTTCCGTTGTCTGCTTGCTGACCACAGAATTAGAATCTTTCTCCAGATTCGGCGTTCTTGTCATGATATGCGAATTTATGTACTTCTTAGCCACTGCTCGGCTCACTCGACCTGCTCTTCTTTTACTTGTCTTAGCCATATTAAGCACATCTACAGAGGCTATAGCGGGTTCGCCAAAAGACTTGAACCTGTATATTTTCCTGCTCAAATGAGAGTTCCAGTAGTTCTTGATTTCGTTATCTGTTCTCCCTGGTAGACTACTAGCTATTAAAGACCACCTTTCAGATAAAAGGAATAATTAAAATCAGTGAGATAATTGCTACTAAAACATATGTACCATTATGCTAATCTGCTCTTCAATTTGTTAATGTGCATTAGTACTCAAATATTTTGGTTCCAAGAATAGTACTCAAATATCAATCCTTGGTTTCATAAATCATTCTGTACTAGTATCTTCTAGCAGTCATGTTCATAATAAAAGAGGCAATAGTGAGATCTCACATCTCAATCCACCTCTCCTCTTGTCAACACCATCTCGTACAAAAAGGCTATTTCTAAAAGATTTCTATTCGGGGATATTTTTCGAATACTTGAAAAGTGAGACGTTTTGAATTTTTCAGGCATTTTGGAAATAATTATATGATACTTCAACACACATTGGTAAATTTGTAAAGTGTGTAGAAGAAAGTGAGATATTATAGAGAGGAGGTGGAGTTATAAAGACATAAGCATTGAATATAGTGAAAGAGACCACATAAATTTACCTTTGAATTGTGATCATCACATGAATCTTACAAGAATTGAATGTACACAGGGCCAATTGGAATGGGCTTTTAAAGTCTTTGTCTATTTTGTTTTGTACACTTTTAGGGCTTAGACAATTGGTTTTGGACATATACGAGGTCACTAACCAAATCTGGCAGCAACATGTTTTGGGTCCAATGTACCAGATCATAGTAATTCTAGAGGCATTGTACGACTCTCCTTTCTTTTCTTTTTAGCTTGGGAGAAGTTATTATAGTGATTAGAAATTTATCGACAACGACAACGACAACATACCCCAGAGGCATCAATATAGTGATTTGTAGAATAAGAAGATACTTCTATAATTTTATTTATTTAAAAACATCGGTGCGTATTTTTTAAGTTAAAATTAAATTCACAATATCCGAACCAGCATTACTCCAATCAGATGAAACCCACAACCTTGCTTGGAGATGCTCATAAACAGTGCAATTTTACCACAGTAAGTTATGACATACAGGGAACTTTTGGTAGTTAATTACTTAATTAATTGAAAACTTTTAAAAAATTAGCTAATATGCAGAGAAGATTTGATTAATGGTGGTTCCAGTAAGATTATCCAGAGTTTATGTGTAATTTGACATATATTAATCTGTATACATTTTTGTTGTTTTTATGTTAGAAATAGTTACTACTATATGATATTTTGACTTTTATGTAATTGATAATAACCTCCCAGTAATATGAATATGTCGTGGACCATGTAAATTAAATAGTCAGAACGTACATCCAATAACATTGAAGGAAAATTAGGTGACTTGAAATGTTATTAATTTCAATAACCTAACTTGGAAAATTAGGTGACTTGAGAATATTCAAGTTTTAATTTCTTTAATCCAAGTTCATGCAAATATTAAATCACTATAGAATATTTTAAGGTTAAAATTAAATTAAAAACAAAGCAGGGACTAAGATTTTGTTTAGTGCAAGGTCTTACTTAGCCTAAAAAGATAACAGATGATTATGTACCTTCTTCTTCCAACAAACTAATTTCACTCAAATCAGTTAGCTTATTTCAAAAGCTACGCTTTATATAATATATTTTTTATTAAAAACTCTATTAAACTGAAAGATTAGTAGTAAACAGAGTTCAAGTTTATCAATTCGATGAGTTTATATTATAATAAGCTTGTTACTAAATATTTAGTTTATAACGGTTAAGCTAGTTGGTGTGATAAAATTATTTGGAATGCTTATTAAAATAAAATAAGTTAGATCATCTGATTAATTAAATAATACTTTTTTAAAAATCAACTAGTTCATCGGCTATCAAATCATCTATTCCATTCGTCTCGGACAACTTTATACATTACAATTTATGTGAAAAATCAAAATGATGATAAAAACTGAAGGTGAAAAAAATGCATTTTTAATAACAAAATGTATAATTTATGAGAAAATGCTTATTATTTGTTAGTGGCGGGGTAGTTTTTTTTAGTAATGTATGAAGTTCTGCGGGACGGTTAAAAATAAAAAATGTATGAAGTTCGACAGGACGGGGAGAATATCAGCTAACTTATTAGCTATCAACTATGTTATCACCTACTTCCTCCGTCCCAGAACAAATATCAATTTACTTTTAGACATGCAATTTAATGTGCAGTGTAAAATGTTGTGGGGCAAGTGCATATGAAATGTAAATGAGTTAAAAATATTATAAAAAATAAAAATAAAATATTTATAGTGGGACGAATATAAAAAAAATACAAACTATTTATTTTGGGACGGAGGGATACTAATTAACTTATCTAACTAATTTTGTTAAATAACTCTAACAGATTGAGGTTGCAATTAAGAGGAAAGATTTATAATAGTAGTAGTAAAAAAAATTAGGTGGTAGTAAATAATTAATTGACTCACTTGTTTCCCAAGGTTTTGTGCAACTTGACTATTTTCTCCTCTTCATCCTCAGTGAAGTTCCCTCTCTTTACATCATCTCTCAGATAGTTTATCCATCTCAGTCTGCAACTCTTTCCACATCTCAACAAACCTAATTAAACAGAGAAATTAAAACTCTTGTTTCTTACATTTATATCATACTCATACAACATACTGTAACCTAAGAATATTTTATCGACTGTTTGTTATAAAATTACAGTTGAATACTCTCAATCTGAATTGGATTTTTGTGTGTGTTTTGCACAAAAAGGCAAGCAGAATATTGAACTCCAGTTTATGTCAAAGAGTATCACTCTGCTTACCGGTAAGAAGAGTGAAGATGTACCTGCATTCTGGGGAAGTGATCTCCAAGAACCATCACCATTGGCCTTAATATAGTTGATGAGTTTTTCATCTTCTTCGAGAGTCCATTTGCCTCGGTTTAAGCCGGATTTTTCGCAGCAAGGTGTTTTTCCCATGTCCAAAAACCAGTACTACGTACTTTGCAAGAAGTATAGAGGAAGTGTTAGCTGGAGAAAGACATGGAGGAGTTTATATAAAGTATGTGAATTGAAGCTGACAATGAAATGAAGTGTGAGAATTGGTGTACGTAAACGTTACAATTACATATATACATAATACATGGCCTAGTGGAAGCACACTACTACTAGGTATTGAATTAAGTTGGTACAGTTGCATAAATAATAAATGATGATTGATATTACAATGTTGTATGTTAATAATGTTTTTTGGACTTTGGGATATCAAGTGTGTTACCAAAATATCTATGTGACTATGTTACTTAACTATAACCGAAAGTCTTTCAAAATATTAAAGGAGAGAGAGGCCAATCCCGTGTCCCATAAATATCCAATTTAGGCTTGTTAAACGCATGTTTAAATTTACTAAACGCATGATACAATTTAAATATATTATAATTTTACTTAAAATTTAAGTAAATTATAAAACAACCTCTTAGTTTCGAAATAATACAATTTGAACAAAACACGTTTTAAATTTGCCATTTAACCCCCTTACATACACTTCCTCCATCCTATTCGATCAAAGGAACATTCAAACGAAATTGAAGAACATGAAGGAGAGATCGAAAAGTTAGTACTTTACATTTTTGTTCGTCAACTTGATAAATCGCCGGAACCTCGGGGGAATGGGGTGTTGGCCGGATTTGACGGTGGGCCGTTGGCCGAAATTCGGCCAACAGTCCGATCACAGCTTGAAAAAGCTCCAATATGGAACTTGAAAGCTCCTATCGAAGCTGCCCAGAGCTCCAGATCGGAGCTCTGCCTAGCTCCGATTGGAGCTTTTAGAGCTCTTGGAAGCTCCGATTGGGAGATCTCGATTTGGCAGATCTCGATTTGGCGACGATCTCGATCTGATCTCAATCTGACCAGGACCTGATCTTAGCCAGATTCGGTTCTGGCTAGAACCAGTCCGGTCGAATTTTATTTTTTTTTTGGTCTTTTTTAGTGTTATTATTGTTTATCGAACCCGATTTTAACTGTAAACAGTCCAGTTTAACTGTTTTTTTTATTTGTTTTCTTGCTTTTATACTAATTCTTCTCAATTGTTTGGTCTACATATTGCCTAATGTTTAATGAACATGTTGTAATTTATAACGTAACTTTTTATTATACATTTAATAATTATTCTAACAAGTGTTATTCTATTTGTGACCAATTTTTTGTTATATTTCATATGTATATGTCACGATTGTTGTTGTGCAATTATTTATTTTTGTATGTTGCATGTTGTTTTAGTTTTTACGGATTATTTGCTGATTTATTGTGATTATTGTTTAATGTAGATGTTGATCATTCCGGACGTCTCCATGGTCGCATTGTTACTGGATCACATCGGAGGCGTGCAACAGATGACAAAGTGGCTGCTATGGATGCCGATAACATCAATACGCCTCATCGGGATGGGAACTCGGCATCCCACACTCATACTGCGACTCCTATCCGATCTTTGGTACCATCTCCAGGTATTCATACGTCTAACTTCATTTTATTTAAATTTTCGCATCGTTATGCATGTTTGCCGAATTGTTGTGAATGTGTATTGTAATAATTTTAGCGTGTATTTGTGCTTGATACCTTTGTTGATTTAGTTTGTGTATTACAAAGACTTCGTTGACTTTTGCAGTAGTTCACTCTTATGATGAGGATGAGGATGATGATGGGATCCCGTCTTCAGAAGAAATTGCATACGCTGAGAGACGAACAGAGTAGCAGTACCACGCTCAAAGGAGAAGATTACCACCTTGCTGGATGTCTGGGAAAGTCCCGATGGTTGCACCATCTCACTCATATGCTACTGATGATGAGCAATCATTTGGGGAGCAAGATTCAGTTGTCCGTGTAGTATGATTGAGTAGGAAAATTGATGATTCTGGATATGATAGTATGACTAGTATGGTAGATGATGGAGTGCCTAAGCTGAAGGACTTAAGTACCACATTTGAAAACCATATTGCTTATCACGTATGGAATGGAAACGAGGTAAGTTGGTGGTTATGATATTTCATTAACGTCATGATTTTTTTATGTAAACCATATTGCTTATTAGTACATGTAAATGTTTAACTTGGGTTTATGTCATTTTTTAAAGTAACTAATGTATGATATAACAAATTCCATAAATGCAGTTCGTTCGACAATGGTCTACCATTTCAGATATGAAAGACGTGTTTGTTTACATGTTAATGATGCTGAGGTTCTTACATGGTCGAGTGATAGTCGGATATCCCACCTGGACACTTGTATGTTCGAGTCGATAGACCCTTCTTTGATATCGGCTTTTGTAGAGAGATGGCAGCCTGAGACCAATAGCTTTCACGTACCATTTGATGAGATGACTATCATGCTTCATGATGTATATTATTTGTTGAAGATACCTGTCGAGGGTAAACCGGTTATCTGCACCCAGAGACCTCAGAGTTGTTTGGGCGAAATGGCTCTTCTTTTTAATATAGCAAATGATGCGGGACTAGAGAAGATGATATGTTAACATTGGTTCGTCCAATAAGCCACAAATTTTGTACGCCACGGATCTAACCATGTACTCTTTAGATAATGTTCGAATCCACTTAACCATCTCCAAGCCTTTAATATCCGCCGCACATCATCATTGTACTGCTCCTCTATTTTTACATTCACCACTTCATCCCACCTCCACTTAACTGCCCATTGAAAGTCCTTGTTACCTGCTAAATGTGCATGATGCACCTGTACGTTTACACCAATGTGTCATCTACAAAGTTAAATTTTGATATCTGGGAACACTTTCTCAATGCTCTTCATAAGGACGAACTCTCTATCTGTAACAATAACTCCGGGTGGTTTACTACCATCAAAGAATGAGCCAATGACTGCATAATCCAAAGGTAGCTATTATACTTTTCGTTCTTGATGAATGCAAATGCGACATGAAATTTTTTTTCCCGTTGGCAAAAACCCGATAATCTCCACCATAGGCAACTCATACCGGTTAGTGGAATATGTAGCATCCAACTCCAACACATAAGGACATAATCGAAGTAATTTAACACTATGAGGATGAGCAAAGAATACATCACCAAGATTGTTTGTTCCCTCCTCAAGCCTCTCCCAGTGAAAGTAATGATGATTGTTTAACAACTTCAGAAAGTATTGCATCGTGCTCAACCCATCCATATATGTAGTCTTGCTTTTCTGTATGGAATTGTAGACATGCTGGACATTACTAACATTGTCCAGAAACTTTTCTTTCACCATTTGTAGGATACTCAAAGGTCTCAGCTTGGTCTTGTACAATTCACCCCACATATTTATGCTCGCTTTCGGATAACGTTGACGCCGATGTATGCCAATTGGCGTGACTACTTAGGGAATGTTTCAGCTTGCCTCTACCATCGGTCGTTTGTACAACCCATCGACCCTCACCAATTTTTTTCAACTTCAATTAAAATGTGCAACCATTCTTCTTCGCCCCACTAGATGTCCGGAGAAGCACATCAACTCTATCAATGGTGGATCTAGTACGGTAGTTCCCACTATATTCACAACCAATGTACACACGGTTCTTCTTTGAACTCATCACCGTAAAAAACATGTTGTTCACCTGAGCAATTCTCGTCACTTCATGTTGTGCATCTTCTCTACAACCGAATGTGCCCATATTTTCAAACAAGTTGTTTTGATCTTCACGCTCATTCTCCTCCTCCTCAACACCATCATAACCCACCCCAAAAATGCGATCATCACCAACATCAAATTCCAGACCCGATATAAAGTATCTTGGTTCGTCATGATTTACCGTAGCTTCTTCTTCAGAATTCGTCGGATATCTATCCTCATCAACATATGGATTACACTAACAAATTAGAACATTAGAACAATGTTGGAAACAAATAAAAGACATATTTAATCAAGTGCATACACAACTAAAACAATGTAACATATTAATTTTTCGAAAAAAAATAGTCAAAACTATCCAAAATATAGTATTATTACATTAAATAAAATTAAAAAACAACTAATTTAGCCTCTGTTAGGCTCGCAACCCTCACAACTATCACCCCTTGGGGCTGGCATCCTTGAGGGCTGCGAGCTCCGTGCCAGGGCTGCCAGGCGATAATGTAGTAGCTTTGCGGATTATCGAAGGCTGCCAGGTGACTGTTGTTGTCAGCCGTGATGCAATTTGTTTTTTAATTTTGAAATGATTTTTTGACGAATTAATTAGGCAATTAAATGAAAAAAATGCAACGACATTATAATACAAACTATAAGTATAAAATTAATACAATGAAAATTAAATAATACCTCCTCAGATTCACCATAATTACCATAATCCGGATAATATTTTGAAGATATCTCTTCTCCTTCCTTATTTGTTCGTGTTATGTTTTCGTGTTGTCTCGATTATATAAGGGGTAAAAATATGGAGTTTTGTGGTATATATAATAAATATGAGTACTATTTTAGGAACTTTTGTAATATATTAAAAGGTGTCATGCGTTTAACATTCATGTTCTCATATTTATTCAAACTGAATCGATCGTAAATATCACTTGCCTTGCATACACGTGTTTGTTAGCTGATATCAATAACAACTTCAAAGTATATTTGTGATGGGTGTCTCTAGTGCTCTTAAACAAGTACGAAATGATGTTCGAGCTCGACTCATTTATCTTATTAAGTAAGTTGAATTTGTATTTTAACGAGCTGAATTTTTGTTAGAGCTCGATTTGCATAACAATATATAAGTGGGAATAAACTAGGTAGAAAATAGTATGTTGATAGTTGATACGTTGATGCAGCATATTATAGTAAATCAGTTCATAGCTATGATTTCGTTCCTCAAGCAATAAATGTGCGGTCCATTTTATATATATAGTCGATTTTCTCATTAATTTTAAGAACAGTACACTAGTACTGAACGTAAAATCAGCCCTGAAAATTGAGGTGGTGTAAAATTGTCGTTCTTGGAATTTGGGTGGTAAAACTGTAATAATTGGAGACCTTGGCCACTGGCCAGCATACGGAGGTTGTATATTATTGGGGAGCATTTGTCTCCTAATCTTATTAGTTCAGATATGATATGGACACTTGAAGCTTCATTCCCTTCGTTTCTAATCTATTTAATTTAATACGCATTCAATTTAAATAATTCAAACTACTTTTACTTAATTATATCTTACATAATAATTCAGTTCAGTTTAATTTATTCAAAAAATTATAGTTTAAAGAGAACGTAGCCTTAGTTATTACTTCCTCCATCCAAAAACAAATATTCTTGTTAATTTTTTTGGATCAATAATATTTAACTTATATTCAAATTACTCATAAGTTGTTACATTTACAATTTAGAAATAAATTCGCATCAAATTAAATGATGTTGACCGAAAACATCAATAAAAATATTTATTCTTCATGAGAAGAAGTGATTATTAATAGTGGAGTATTTTGTGGTGGTATATTTTGGGTAGAGAATCCACATCATTCGCCTTCACCTTATTTTGATCACATTTTGATGATAACTAACGTTTACTGAAAGCAAGTACGTAGTCCAGCTTTTCCAAAATAAAATAAATTAACAGACTGTTTAATTTTGAATTCGAATTGATTTATATCAATTTAAATTAAATGTTTAGATAATTTTATACATAAAAATATAACTGAAATTGAGATGATGAAAATCTAAACCAAATACTTCATAAACTCTAAATTATTATTGAAGTTTAATTTTTTATTTTTCACACAGAAAGTAAGGAATCGGATTTAATTCTACAAACATTAAAAATTTAGCAAGCAGTATACGCATACAAACTTTCAACTTATTACTTTTATTTTAAAGATTATAAATTAATAATTTATGTTATTGTAGAACTATTAATTGCATGGTAGAAATATTGATTATAATGCGATATACATTAAAACCTCTATAAATTAATAATGTTGGACCGAGATATTTTATTAATTTAGCGAGATATTATTATATTAATAAATTAATAATTTATTAATTTAAAGAGGTTTTACGTATGAGCTTAAATTCTCTCGACACTACAATATTCGTTCGATGAATCCAACCGGCTCAAGTGATTTAAACGATTCAAATTATGGAGAACACATTCGTGAACTTGAAAACTCAGTTATGGGTATACCTTATCGACACGAAATTGTATGAATCATTTGCTAGATTATTTTGGTGAAAATAATGAATGTTATGAGGTTCAAATCAATAATGCAACTGTAGCATATACCATTCAGAATCAGGTCGATGACGAAGTTGAGGATGATTCAATATCTTTGAAAAATCTCGAAAAGAATCATTGCAAGCGGCAACAACTCCTCAAAACTTTTTATTGCAATATGAGAAGGCGACTCCCAACTATTAAGTGCAATGGGAAGATTCAAAGATGAGCTCAATATAAATTTGAAGTTTAACAAAAAATAAGCGACTATAAATTCATCTTTTACTAAATAATCTTAGAATTTTGAAATGTATCGCACGCATATACATATATACATATAATATATAAAATATTTTAGTAATTTTTAGTTTATAGTTTCATTAGACCAATATATATACACTGAGATTTTAAAGGAGTTATTATCTTATTATTAATTTATCGATTGAGGTTCAATTTTGCACTGGTCTCAAATTGAAACTGGATAAATTATTAATTTTATTGAGGTTCTGAATTTATTGAGTATTAATCTATAAATATTTTACTGTAATTTTTAAAAGAATTAAACTACTTATATACTCTTATAATTTATATTCTAATGGTATAATATAATAGATAGGTTTAGGTTCGTGCCGGATGTATGGGTTTAGATTGTGAGTTTTGTATGTTTTGATGATGAGCCTTTTATTTTACTTTTAGTGGATGGTTGGACTGAATTGGTTTGGTGTAAATTTTATTAGAAGTATGTATAAGGGTAATTTAAGAAGCCATTGCCCATTGGGTAAATGTGATCGTTGAGTTGTTGAATTTAGTATTTGATATAGCATTGAGTTAATTATGTTAAAATTTACAGTGGATTGAATTGTTTTGGAGATAAATTAGTCTTTGTATCCTGGTTTGCTGGCATTTCTTATGCCTTAACCATTAGGTGCGTTATACAATTTTTATTTCTTACAAGAAAAACTTTAGGATGAGCTAAACAAATATAAAATTAATTTACTCAACTCGAATTCAGCTACACTCCTAAACTAAATAATCATATTATTTATTTATGTTTTTAGAACCAAATTGCATATATTAATAATAAAGCCATGACCGAACAAGCCGTAACTAGATAGCAATCTACCACACTGCACGTCGAGCCAACTTATGAGCTAGTGAGTTATCGTCGTGCAGTACAAAGTCTAAGCTAAATAACTCAAAATTTATCTGCCAAACGCCTAATGTCTGCCAGGACAGGACCAATGAAAGAAAACACATAGCCTAAAGAATTAAACAACTTAAAAATAAAAAGACAATCTAAAAAAACATGAACTCTCCCATAGCTCTGCAAGACTGCCCAATGAATTCTTGCTCGGATTGTATACGCCTCCGCACTCTATGGAGCAAATGGAGCTTCGAGTACCTCTTGACTTTGAGCAACAAGACCATCGTGCATCCAAACTCCGTAACCAATCCCAACCCTCTTACCATTAGTTGAAAATGCCGCATCCACATTAATACGTACCATACCTTCCTCTGGTAATGGAGTAGTAGAGTCACTAGTATGTACAACCGCATGTCCCCTCATCCGATCACTCCTGCTCCTGGCCTGAGGTGATGTTCTCGGCTTCTTGGCTTTGCCCAGGATCTCCTTCTAGTTAGAGATAAATCTATCCACAAACTCGACAAGCTCCCATGCAAGACACGGTTGTTCTTCATGAACAAATTTGTTGCGGCTAATCATAAACACAATCAAATCATCTCTTCTTATTTTTCTCTTGTTTCTCCTCATCAACACAACAGATCTTTTTCTCGAACTCCCTTTGTTTTCGGTTTTCCCTCATTTCAAGCTAAATCAAATGGAGTTCGCTAGATCTGCTATATTTTCCGTCTTCGTTGTGCTCTGCCTGCTTTTCGCAGCCGCTTCGGCTCAGGAAATAAGCTTCTCATCGGCGCCGGCGCCGGATCCCGGACTTGAGACAGGAGCTGGATTTGTTGTGAGTGGCTCAGTCGCATTCATCTGCTTCTCGATTATCCTGTCATTTGTCGGAATTCTTCATCATTGAGAGATGGAATCGTGCTATAGATGCCTATTTAACTATAATTGGCTATGGATGATATTTTTTGAGTGTGAGATTTGCAGTGTTTGTTGAGATTTTGGGCCCTAACTTTTGGTTACGGTGTATCGGTTATAATGTACTATGAGTTTTATTTATGATGAGATGATGATGAATAAAATTATTTTTATTTTAAAAATAAAATAAAAAATTGTTGCGGTTGTACCATAATCCCCAAATCAAGGTCATAGAAAACTCCCACTCCTTCCTTTCCAGATGCGAGTAAAGCTTTCTCACCCATTCATCGACAGTATCAACGGGTGAGCTCCAATGTGTAGATGGGATGTTACTAAGAGCCCAAACTTGTCTCGAAAACGGACACTCTCTTAGTCGATTGATCACAGTTTCTTCCGCCCCTTGACATTGCGGGCAAGTCGAATCTTCCACCAATCTTCGCCTCCTAAGCTGCAACAGGGTGGGGACAACCCCCTTTACCAGCCTCCAAATACAAAATTTTACCTTTCCAGGAAGCTTCGATTGCCAAAGAAAACACCAATTATTCTGGTTGTTGTTTAATCAAATGATCCAGCAGCATCGCCTGCTCAGCTAGCGAAATTCCCAAAATCACTTCAGCATCCTCCTCCCAGCAGTATTCGTGAACTATGTATGAGTCCCATTGTCAATTTTGGGTAATCAATGTTGACACCTGCAGGTTAGTTGGAACATCCACTCCCTTCCGTATGCAGAATTGGAATTCGTCCCGCGGTATCCACCGATCTCGCCACACCCCAATGCTCTCCCCATCCCCTACTCTCCATCAAATACCCAACTCCAGTACCGGAATCGAACTAGCGATGCTTCTCCATGTATAGGAGCATCCATCTCTCGGTGGTGCCTCCATCACACTCACTCCCGGATAATATCTTGCCTTCATAAGTCTAGCAAGGAGAGTCTCCGGTTGCGTAAGTAAATGCCAAGCCTGTTTCGCAAGTAATGCCAAGTTAAAACCGTTCAAATCCCAAAAACCAAGGCCCCCATCTCTCTTGCTTTATTTCAATGCTTCCCAGCTGACCCAATGAATTTTATCCCCCCCCCGCGCCCCCCCCCCCCCTCCACCAAAACTTTGCAAACATTGCTTCGAGTTCCTCCAGAAAAGTCTTAGGTAACTTAAAACAACTCATTGCGTAAGTAGGGATTGCCTGCAACACAAATTTAATAAGAATTTTCTTACCATCTGTCGAGAGGTTCTTTGCTTCAAAGCCTGGATCCTTTGCCATATAGCATCATGAATGGAGGCAAAAGATTCCTTCTTCGACCTTCCAATAACCGAAGGCAACCCAGGATACTTATCATGACTCACAATCTCCTCAACCTGCAAGATACCCGGTATCTGGAATTGAATTCTCTCCCCTACCCCACGACGGAACACGGCAGCCGAGTTTTGGAAGTTGACCACCTGCCCCGAGGCTTTGCTATAGTTTAAGAGCACCTCTTTGATCCTCCAAGCCACCCTCTCTGTTGCTCGGCAACATAGGAACATGTCATCAGCAAACAACAAGTGTTACACACTAGGAGCACTTTGGCAAATCCGGACTCCTTCAAGCTCACCCATAACCTCCAACCTCTGCAACATTGCACTTAGAACATCAACAACAAACATGAAAAGATATGGAGACAAGGGATCTCCCTGCCGCAGGCCCTGGCCCGGTTGAAACAAAGGACTCACAGCTCCATTTAGGATCAATGAATAGGAAACTGAGGTCACACATTGCATAATCCGCTCCACTACATGTGTCTCAAATCCCAATCGTAGCATAACCTGTTCCAGAAAACACCACTCAACTATGTCATAGGCTTTGCTCATATCAAGCTTAAGAGATAAGAAACCACCACAAATGTTTTTATTATTTTTTATAAAATGATTGATCTCATAAGCAACAAGCACATTATCAGTGATGAGACGACCCGGAACAAAAGCAGACTGAGTATCAACAATCAGACTCGACATGCATGGCTTTAATCTATTTGAAATAGCTTTGGAAGCAATCTTATAGACTACATTACTCAAGCTAATAGGCCGAAATTGGGTCATAGACTCAAGTTTGACACATTTTGGAATGAGACAATATGAGTATGATGAAACGAACATAGAAGAGAACCAGCATAGAAAATTTAGAACACACTCAGAAACTGAAGAACCAACAATATGCCAGTATTTCTGAAAGAACAGAGCTGGCATACCATAAAGTTCTAGGGATTTAAGAGGATACATATTGAATAAGGCTTTTGTTACCTCATCTCGCGTATAAGATCGCCTCATGAGTTGGTTTGTTGTTGCTGAAACTCTCGGTCGTAAGTACACATGACGTTTTCCAATTCTTCCGCAGATCTCAACCAGACCCAAACACTCCATGAAAGTAATCAATCGCAACCTGACTCAACCCCTCTAAGTCTTCAACCATCGACCCATCTCCATCACGCAGCCGCACTATCTCATTCCTTTTCTTCCTCATCGACGCACAAGAGTGAAAAAAGTTCATATTCTTATCCCCTCTAATATCCACTGTACCTTGCCTCTCTGTCACCATAACATCTCCTCTCTATCCATAAGCATCTTCAACTCCACTCGCTTTTTCTTAATCACTTCTACTCTCTCGGCTGTCCATTGTTCCAGAAGTAAGGAATTCAGCTCCTTACGCAATTTTCCAACCGAGTTGCGGACATGCCCGAACGTGGTGAGGTCCCAGCTTGTTAAACTAACTCGCAACCCCTTGGTGTTGTCAAAAACAACCTCATCGGCAGCCTGCTCTCCACTTCGACACCACCTTCGTCTAATGAGCTCTTCACACTCATTTTCCTTTGCCCACATAGCCTCGGATCTCCAGATTTTCTTTCTCTTAATCATGTCCATCCACGCACCACCTTCCACATGCAAAATTATAGGGCAATGGTTCGATCCCCTCGAGACAAGGTGGGTAACCATAGCACTGGGGTATTGAATCGACCACTCTACTGTGACAAGAACTCTATTTGATCTCCTCCAAATAGTAAGCAGTTCCAACATGTTATCCGTCCAGATAAATGGGAACCCTTGGAATCCTAGATCAACAAGACTCACCTCAACCATTATCTCCTTAAAGTCACGAGTTCTCCAATTCGGTGTAGGAACCCCACCCCGTCTCTCCGACTCATCCAAAGTCTCATTAAAATCCCTTATACATACCCAAAGAAGAGTCGAGCGAGTACTCAGCTGCTTCAATAACTGACATATGCGTTTCCTCTTCGCTGAATCAGGTTCCCATAGAAGCCAGTAAAAATCTCCACGGAGTCGAAGTGGCATCCGGGAACACTATCGCATCAATGTAGTTGAGGGAGTAACTCTGCACAGATATTGTAACCGCTTTATCCCAAAGCAATGCAATCCCTCCAGAAGCTCCCACCACATTGACACCCAAACCATTCAAGCTTACTTTTTCTTTTAAATTTTCTATTTTTCTAAAACCTAACTTGGTTTCCATCAAGAAAATCAGCATGAGCTTATTTTCCCGGAGTAACTCACTCACTTTACGAACTTTCCAGGGGTGCCCAATCCCTCGGCAGTTCCATGTTAAGCAAATCATGACACTTAGCGGGACTGCTCAAAAGTCCTTGGGCACCACTGCCCCCCCCCCCCCCCCCCCGCCTACAGCTGGTAATCTAGCATGCAAATCCAACCGTTTACTCGGGTAATCTAAAATTTTCATAAAGTCCTCACGCTGCCTCTTTTCTCCTCCCGCCTTATCACATGCCTTCTTCCCCCCCTTCCTTCGACTCAGCCCCTGCCCCTTCCCATTGCACCACATTTAGTTTCCTAAGTCCCGGTTTGGCTCCCTGGAGCGAATTAGTCACCGATACGTCAACCAGTTCTTCCCCGGACTTGTGTCCTTTGACCCTGTCCCCTGCTCCCCACTCGAAGCCCCATTTGTCCCTGAAACTTGATTGCGTTGCCAAACCGCCTCTGCCTCCTCATCATCTAGAGTCCCTTTTAAAAACTGTTTCAAAGATCCCACATCAGTTAACCGAGATGTCATTGAGTCAAGGGGATTATCCCCTAGTGAAGCCATTACCGATCTCACCCCTGACCCGCCCACAATATCGACCTCCCTGTCCCTCCCCCGTACCTCGCCACTCCCCTTCCCTCCACTACCACTAGGCTGCCCCATCCCCGATGTCACCCCAATTATCCCACCAAACTCGTAGATACACAACGTTGCAGCTCACTCGTAGATATTTGGTGACGACCGACCTTTCCAGCACTCCAATCACTAACATCCGACCGTGTACCTTTCAACAATGGTTGATCCTTGGTTCGAAAGAGTGTCACACCGGTCCCCACATGCCGATCAATAACTATATTCGGCCTAAGATCAACTCTCGGTGTATTCAGCATAACCTGACGTGCTGCTCCATTCCCCACACGATTCAACACACGAAGCCATTCACCACACTGATGGTTAACTTTCAATATATCACCCTCAAGATCATATTGTCCCGGACAGTCCTTAAATAAATACCAATTACCCACAAAAGTAGCAGAAGTTCGGCAACTTCTCATAGGACAAGTTTAGCCGAACCTCCTCTCCCTTACTCGACCGTATGTGTGTTACCCTTGGGAGAGGCTTCTTCACATTAATGCCAACTCGAAGGCGTAAAAAAATCATGTGGGTTACTTCCATCACTGTTGATATCCATATCCCGGAACACCCCTAGTACATTACCAATCCCCTCAGCTATCTTTCTTGTTGTTCTTCCTAGTGGCAGTTCCTCAACTCTAATATGAAAATCACATAGTTCCAGCTCCACCGACTTCGGAGATCCTTCCGTCGGGATTTCTCCAACCAATATAAGGTTCTTATTGTAATGCCAAGGACCTCCTGTCAAAGCGCGGGTTTTATCCTTTGTATGCTTAAATGAGAACAAAAACCAACCCTCTCGAGAGAGGCGCTTCACATCCACCCCCAACGTCGGGCTCCATAGCTCCGATATCACCGTCCTGAAGTTATCCCAATTGACCGGGCGTCTTCACTAAATTTAAAATTGATGAATAGTAATTAAATTGAAGTTGAGTTTTGTATTTTATATTCGGTATTAAATCATAATATTTATATATTTTGTAAGGTATATTTAATATGGAAATATGTGTTTGAATAGTAATTAAACTGAAATTGAGTATTTATATATAATTTAGAACCACATAAGAAAATTGGTCCAAACTCAATTTGAGTTAAATAAAGTCAATTGGAGTTCAGGAACAAACACTCAATTCACCTCAGTCCTCAGTCCTCAACTTTAGTAAGACTGTAAGAGTACGTATAAAAATAGGGAACAAGCAGCAGCTTCATGTTACACAATAGACATGAACTCTGCTAATGGGTTATGTACTTATTACACAGCCAATGATAACAAAATTAACATAAGCTCAATTCAAATCACTAATATATGACATATAGGTTCCACATTGTTCATTATTTTCGTCAAAATTAAGTTAATTAGACTGTTAAAAGTCAAAGACAACCACGAAAAGTATTTATGACGTCATTAAACAATTTTATTACGTCATAATCAGAATTTCCAAAAGATACCCCCCAGTTGTACAAGGTAAAGTACCATTTGGGGGTTCGAGAGAAAAAATTATTTATATGGAGAATAAAATGTAAAATAAAATGGAATGATTATTTCATATGTGGTTTCGTTCTTCTCATTTTAATATGAACATGAAATTTCTACCATAATTATTTGCAATCAGACCAAATATTTTAGTCCATAAAAATCTATATTTTGAAAGCCGGATCGGGCTGGCCGGGCCGTCTGGTTCAACTGTAAAACCGGTGGTGAAGGTCCTTTGTAGTGTTAGAAACCACTAAATAGCCGTTTCCTAGAAAACCACTCGAGGCAGTGAAAAGCCGGACCGAATCGGAGAACCGGCGAACCACCGGCTCGGGGCGGTTCAGGCTAAAAAAATTTTGAAGCCCTCTTTTTGCAATTAAACAACAAATCCAGCCCTAATCGTTTCTTTCTTCTTTGCTTCGTTCTTTCTTCTTTCTGCTGGGCGGTGGGTGGCGAACTGGCGATGGCGTCGGCGTCGTTCTTCTTCTTCTTCATCGAATTGGTCTGGGTTGCTCTCAATTGATCGAATTACTTGCTCTGTTTGTCTTCTTCGCACGATTTCTATCCGATTTCACGATAAGTCCTGTTCGGTTTATTTTCTGTTCTGTCTGATTTCTTTGCTCTGTTTGATTGGCGATTGCTGTTTGATTTCCTTGCTCACATCCGATTGGCGATTTCTGTTCGATTTCCTTGCTCTGTTGCTTTCGATGAGCTTACTTTGTTGCTTGTGAATTGCAATGTTTCATGTTTGTTTAATTGAGCACTTAGTTGAAATATTGAATTGACGAATTGTTGTTCACTTCTATTTATTTTGTAACCATAAGACCTATCTATGTTTTGAGTTTGAGAGTTTGTGTTGTTGATGTCTTGATATCTCTATGGAGTTGAAATTTGGAACAATCTTTTAGTCTTTTGGATTGTAATGTGGATGAC